>JAQFXP010000298.1:0-34718 GCA_034693685.1 Belba bartosi | reverse complement strand
AAGGATTATATACTGGATTTAAGTGACAAGCCTTAAACACGCCTATTTTTATGGTTAAAATATTGTACAAATAATACGACAAAAAATAGGTGCGATAGAGGTGCCTTTGGGTGACTAAACCAGACACTATCATTATATAGAATGTCCCTCGTCTATTGGGTTGTTATTACAAAAAACGTCAATTTTTTACTATACTCTAAAAGCACGAGTGATTTTCGAAAAGTTTATTAAGTTAGAGCACAAGTAGTAAAGTAGTAATGGTGTGAATAGAACACTCGACTCAATATACAGTACAACCGGATTCGACGATTCGAGCAATGATTTTGGTTAATGTGATTAAATAATAGAAAACCATTTGATAGATATGTCTATGAGTGGTGTGTTATGTGCGTCTGTGAGAACTGATTTTTGATTAGAAGACACAAACATTTCTTGAGGCGAGAAATCCTAATATCGGTTTGCCTTCGCTTTGGTTACTCTATGATTGAGTTATTAACTTATATCACATATCGTCACTCCTTTAATCTCATCAAACCTCACATTTTTTAAATACTATTTCTTAATATTTGGCTATATTTATGAAAAAATATTCTAAAACTTTATCAGTTGTGTAATCAGTAAAAAGTACTATTAATTCATCGCTAAATTCTTTTTAACAAAATTATTATCAAAACTAGATTTAGTCGATATATGCACTAAAAGGTTATAAACCCCACAAATGAAGACATGACTGAAAGAGAACATATCTGTCACAAGAGATTCAGATTCAGATTTAGATTTGATTGAATACTAACTTATAGTTTAGTGAAATATCTATTTTATTTCGATTATAGATCAATAGATCGGAAATGATTGCACTTTTAGTAATATTAATAATTTGTATGAAATAGTCGAGCAATGAATCAAAAAGCGATTGAATCCAATTGCGATCTTGTGTTGGGTCGCACATCAAGTCTTGGTTCGGATTACTCGTATGCATGCAATCAAAGGGCGATGTCTTTCGTTGTCTTTGTTTACCGGTTCACTCAGTCATCAAATTAAGGATAAATTTCGGCAAATATTCTCTTTTAGCCTTCTCTCATCAGTTTAGATAAATCCTAAACCCAGTGTCAGAAATAGACAAAAAATTGACAAAAAAAAGTTTTTGATCCGTTTGTGTATAAATTATAAGGAAATACACTTCAAATCGCGTTCCGATCGGAGTTTTGTGTAAATAAAGTATAAAAAATAATAAATATATGATAAATGAAATGCAAATAAATGACTGGATTTAGATCTGCTTTTTTCTATATAGAAAAAAAGATCGACAAGTAAAAATAAAATACATTTCTCAGTTAATACTTATGTTTTTCTTGAGTTCATAATAATTGTCTAGATAATATTATTTTTCACGAAATTGTTTGCTTTTTGGATAATGTTGTAAATTCTTATTTTTTTCAGTGAATAGTTGTTATTCAGTCAAATATTTCGAATTTATCATTAGCTTTGCTTATAATTTATCATTAGTTTTGTTAGCATTCCATCTAATAGTTAAATAATGAGAAAAATTTTCTGCCAAACAGACAAAAACTAACTTAAATAAGACTTAAATAAATTAAAGCAAAAAAATACTGGTTTCGACAAAATACTAGTTTTTATAACTCAAATAAAAAGTGATTTTTATTCAATTTAAAAAATTTGAGGTATTATTCCCACGAAGTTTTCATTAACAATAGGTACGGGAGGGTAGGCTGTGCTGAACGAGAATGGGGGGCCGATAGCTATTGTTGGCCGCATCTGCTGCGAGTGTCAGAACAAACACAAAACGTGAGGAGACTTTCTGTTGAGCTCTCCGTTCAGACACTCCGAACTGATATATATTATAAACGATTCGAAACTTATTTATAAATCTCTACTCAATCCTAGTTATTGTCACACTTTTTGGGACCCAATTTCGATTAGGGGTTTAGGTGGCGGAAGACTATTTCATCTGCTCTTATGCTCAAACTCACCAGGGCTATTTATATAATACAAATATTTCAAACTCATTGTATAATTCAAACTAATCAATAACTAGTAATCATTCTAAACGATTCAAATTGATATTAAATTACAATTGATATCGAAATAAATTGGATTCGACACAAAATTTTGATTTTTTGAAAATATAAATTTATTGTAAATAATATAAATTAAAAAAGATTTAAAAATATATATTTAGTCAATTAGTAAACTTGAAAGAGGAATTCCGCCACTGAAGAGTTGTCCCAAACAAACCTCAAGTCTATATCCTTTACAATCAATACAATTGTAAAACATTTCTTAGAGGAGGCCTCAAAGAAAAGTTTAAATCGAGAGATAAATCAAAGTTTTGTTCACTAAATAAGTTAGAGAAGTGATGGCCAAAGAAATTCAGATTATTTTTTATGTTACTCTTATAAAACCACAAAAACTATTTTGTTCTGAGTAGCAAGGCAAAACAGCTATGCTCATTTTTTAGTTTTAAAACATGACCATTTTTGCTAACCATAGCTAAACCAGTCTATATGTAGTGTTGACTGTATTTAAGGATAGCTTTACAAACGCCAATAGAGAATGTTTTGACAGAATTTCTTGTTTTGTTGAGTATTCAGTATCGAATGGTTTGGACTATACATCCAAATCGGTTCAAATTTGTTCCAATAATCTATTTTGAACTCTAATTCTTTCGTTAGAACCGAAAATATTTTTCTCAAATACAGTATAACTAAGTATTGAGTTAAACGATACTTAAAATTATTTATTGTTCCGGTTTTTGCAAACTTTGTTTTTATTGATAACAATCAATTCGAGTCTATTAATAGCGCCAAACGTTTAAAGTTTAGAAATAATATTTAAATTTTTTGTTTAACACGTTTTAAGCCATTATAGCGAACATCTCATAAATGTTTGAAACATTAATTTAAATAAAAATTTGCAAACTTAAAAATTTAGACTACAATGTAAACTTTTTAGTTTGAATAGTTTGAAAATCAACTTTGAAATGTTAACTAGTTTAGAATACAAACTACAGTATATTTATTATGATTCTGTTTATTAGTATAGACTAAATGAGATCAATGAAAACATGTCTTAATCTAAACTAAACCCAAAACTAATCGTAAGAACTTTTATAGTAATTCGATAGAATTTGTTTTCTCTATTCGACAGACTTCGAGACAAATGCAAATAAATTGAAACAAACGATGGGTTCGGTTGGCTTTGATAGAGTGAACATAACTGCGCTTTTAATGCATTACTTGCTGTTAGCGGCGATTATAGTGAACAGTGAGAGTCGAATACCGCAGAGTTCGGGTGCGGTCTGGACAACAAAATGTCCTTGCAGGAAATGTGACACTGACGAGCTCGGCAGGAAGAGGGTTGTATGTGATGAGGGAGATCGATATGAGATTCCTACCCGGCATATGGACACAAGGGTTAATGTAAGTTTGATTTATTTATTTCAAATTATATTATATTATATTTTCTAATACTTATAACTTAGCAATTATAGATTTTTATTTAGTTTAATAATTAGGATATTTTATCTTTAATTTATTTTTTATTAGATATGGTATCAAATTATTTTTATCCGAATTAACTAAATATCCGAATATTTCTGAATTTTATAAATATATTATATAAATAGTAAACATGAAACAAATAATCAATTAATAAATATCGTGCGCTTATAAGATAGACTCAATTCCCGAACTTAATTAATCGATTGTATGATTGATTGGCTGTAATCTCTGTTTTTCTTATTTTTTTAACATTCTATCATCAGATAAACAAAAGGAATCAAAAATATTTCCAACGATTCGCTGATGAGTTCTCATTGAAATTAATTTAAAGTTAGAAAAATGTGTGAACCTATTAAACAATCATTTGATTACTTTCCTATAAATTACTTTTTCATTAAAATTAATGCACTTATAAACTAAGGTTTCGTGAGAGCAGCCGATAGAACACATATATAAAGTTTTTACTCCTAATTAACTCAAAACTAAACATCAGATAAATTATATCAAATAATTTGCGTCAGAGTTAACACGAGTCACAGCAAACATCATATAATGTTTTAACGACTCCTGAAATACTTGTTTCACTTGGAGTCCGGTTTGAAATTATTTTTAATTTTGGTGACACAACAGACACAACCAATAAATTTGGTGTCATTTCTATTGCCAACAGTTTATTAATAAATTAATGCGAATTATTATTTCAAGTTTTATATCTTTTTTAATATCCAATTTAGATATACTTTTTACTTAGTATTAATATTTAGAGTAGTTTTATAAACACAAAAAAATTATCGATTTTTTTTCTTTATCTTTAGATAATTATAAACAAATTGCTTAATAAAGTGTAAAATTCAGTTTTAGTATATTTTTGGTTTACTTTTACTAAATAGACTACAAAATGTAAATAAGTTTTAATTAATTCCGCCTTAAAAACAGTCAAATCATTTCATATAAAAATTTTAATTATAAATATTAAGAATTTTCAAAAAATATTTAGTTAGAAATATGTCCAGTTTAAGAATAAGAGATTTACCAATCAATCAATTAATTTACTTACTAATTTTTATGTCTAAAATATTGAAACTTCGAGTTTACACAATTAATTCCAAAAAATAACAATCAATTAAAATGTTTTGAGACCTAACAAGTAGAAAAACAACTGATAACTGAATTTAATTGAATAATAACAAAATAATAAACAAGTTAGCAATTTTAGTTAATTGAATTTTTGATCAAATTGCTAAATACTAACATGTGGGCGAATCAAGAGTTTGATTTTAAATTGCTCATATTAAACAATAAGCAATGTTTGATATGTTTAATACAATATATTTAAAAAATTAATTTTTATATTAAAATTAGTTTATATAAAAATTCGAATAATAATTGAGAATTTAGTTTATTTGAAATTCAATTACAGCAATAATTAATATACTTTAATCTATGAGTTATCTTAAAAAATAAACTTTTATATAAATTGTTGAAAAAATTTGTATTGATTTTTATTTTTAGATAAAGAAGGAAAGGGTGGGTGGGGTGGAGTGTTTATACTGTGGCATCATTTTGTAGTACACTTGACGGCAAATATATTAATTAAATTCAATAAAGGAATAGATGCTATTATAAAGCATCAGGGAAAAAGTAAAGTTAAAAATCCAATGCTTGACCAAACATTCTAAAAAGTTAAGAAGTTATTTTTTCTAAACTAAGTTAGTATTAAACTTTAAAAAAAAATTTTTTTGTTGTCAGAAATTTGCAATTTGAATTATTTTAATAAGTTATAGACTTAAAAATCAAAAATAACTAATAACTTAAGAAACTTAAAACTCGGTTAAAGGCGTATTAAGTTCGCATTTAAATGTTTATGAATTGGAAATTATTGCTAACTTTTTGATAACTATAAACTATAATCAAAATATTAAATACCATTGACTGCGCCTTTTTTATTTACGTTTTTGAAATATATCATTTAAAACTAAATTTATGCTTGTTTATTTAGTAATAATTTATGTCAATTAAATAGAGAAACTATTTTTTAATTATTGTATAAATAACAAATTGGTTTGAAAACCATAATTAGGACTTTTAACTAATTTTGATTGAGATCAAGAGTTAAATCTCGAATAGATTTAAGAATTTTGAGTTTTGAAACTTGTTTTCATTTTTTTATAGTAAAAAATAATTTGGATTTAAGCAAAATCTCAAATTAATTAGAACTGTAATTGATTCCAAACATCAAATGCTAATCCACATTATTTTTGTGCAATTTCTTCAATTTTTTTTCAATTTAGATGAAAATAATTAGAAAAAAGAGCAAAAACTGATTATTTGAAGACAGATATGAATTAATAATTAATTAGTTAAACGACTGGAATATTAATTAAAAGCTGCGGGGGTTTAGACGACAATAATTTTAGAATTAAACTCTTTATTAATTAATTAATGCAACTCTTTATGCATTAAAACACAACTTTATAGCAAAGAATAATTAAATACAAAAAAATAATAAATTATTAAATAATTTGATTACAGATTCTAATCTTTACGGCACCGCCTAATCGTCCCAATCAAGTGACAATCGGAAGAATATTCTTAGAATTTGAATCATTGCAAGAAATCTACATAACTTACAGCAATGTGCCCGCAATTGGGGACTCGTCGTTCTGGCCGGCCCGGAGTGTACGGCTTCTCGACCTCAGATTCAATAACATTACAATACTTCGCGACACAGACTTCAATGGATTGTCTAATTTAGTCGAACTTAATTTGAGTGATAATAATCTGGAAGGTATGCACACAATGGGGTCAATGTCTGCAATCAAATCAACTATTGATTAATTGATTGACTACTAATAGAGACGAGGATTTGCTAATTAATATCATTTATCGCATTAATTGCATTAATTGCAGGTTCACCGTCAGCGCCATTCCGTTTCCTTCGAAACCTGACTCGACTGAGTTTAGCGCGGAATCGATTGACTAAATTAGTTCCCCGACTCTTCTACAGACTCGAAAAGCTCGAGTTTCTGGACCTGAGCGGCAATCCATTGATTGAAATAGAGCCAGATGACTTTAAAGATCTAAAGCCACTGCGGCAACTGTCCCTCGTCGGGTGCCAACTCTCACAACTCCATTCACTTATATACCAAAGTTTGCCAAATCTAGAAGAGCTTGACTTAAGAGACAATCAATTCGAAGCAATCGCTTCATTCGAATACAAATATCTGAAAAAACTGAAGAATTTGTATTTAGACGGAAATAAACTGACTTTCATTGACGACAACACTTTCAATGGTCTTCGAGTCAATAGACTGGGCCTATCGCACAACCAGATCGTGTCCCTAAAGACCTGTGCGTTCTGCAACTCAACCGTCAGAGAACTGGACATATCGTACAACAAAATCACATCATTTCAAACCGATATAACTGAACCGCTTTCGGCGTCTCTTATATCACTCAACGCCCAAAACAACTATGACTTACAGGACTCGGCCGCCAGTGTCGCCAATTTGATCCGACCGTTGAAGACAATTCGGAAACTGTCTCTGAGTTCGATGAATCTGGAGGACAGTCTGCAGTCAAATGTGTTTTTGAGTCAAAGAGATACTCTGTCTTTCATCGACTTAAGTGGCAATAAGTTCGTTAACATAAGTGCGAAACTGTTTGAAGGCTTAAAACATTTAGAATCCCTCGACTTGTCCTCAAACCTAATGTATGGCATTTCCGACTCAGTATTGGAAACCTTCAGTAGTTTGAGTTCTCTGGTTGTGCTATACCTCGATTCGAACCCTTGGTCTTGCTTTAGGTGTCACATATTGCCGCTCATGGAATGGATCCAAACCTCCCCGGCCTATACCAACGCCTGTGAGAAAGATGAGCGCAAATCGTGTGCCAAATGTGTTCATCCGATTGACTTGAATGGACGGGAATTGCATTCAATGCAAGAATGGAATTTAGTAAGTCTTGGGAACTAATCCAATAATTGAGTCCATCGACAATCTCAGACTTAATGCAGACATAGCAGACATAGAGTGCATTCAGATATGTATTCGAGATATAACTCTTTTTTCAAGCTTTTAGTCAAATACGTGATAAATGAGTTTAAAAAAAGATTAAAGAAAATTATCTTAAATTTTAGAAGTTTTAGATTAATTAAAGTTTTTAAAATAAAACTAATGGACTCTTGAATTCCTAAACTGAAGGAATGGTGTGCCGACCCAACCATTCAATTGCGAATCTCAACAACAGAGCCAAATGTAGGACTGGTTTTGGCGCTTCTAATCATAATATCCCTAATAATAGTGATCATAGCAGTGGTAATACTGTACCGAAAACAGGGCGCGACCTACTATACCCACGAAGACGAGCTCAGGTTCGACGACAAGACTGTATTCAGCGTTTCGAGTGCTGTCCAGCGGTTCGCCAACGCGACCGCCACACCGCCCCTCTCACCCGACTCTCCCACTTCGGTCCGCTCCTCAACCAGTGGTTCGTCGCCGACCACTCATACCAGAGCTGATTCTCCGCATTCGACACAATCACAGCCATCCCTTCCGGCCACTCCATCACCGGTTCACTCGTCGTCCACACACTCATCGCCCGCCCCCTCATCACCCCATCCCTCCTCTACTTCATCGCCTCCTCACTCATCCACTACTCGACCAAAACTCGTTATTTAGATATTGTTTTGATTAAAATTTTAATGCATTTAAAAACTATACAATTATTATAAGTCCATCAGATTTTATAAATATTATATTCAGAGTTCGATAAAACTTTTTAATAATAAAAATTGTGATTTAATTCGTTTGTCTGATATTTATCAAATAATTTAATTTAAATATTTAATTCGTATAGTTATTAATTTTATTATTTCGAGATTAGATTATATGAAAAGCCGGAAAAGTCAAGAAATTAAAAAAATTTAATTTGACTTAAAGTGAATAATGTTTATCAGAAAAATAAATAAGCGTCGCATCAAAACTAATACAAATACTTTGCGAATCAAAGTTAAAAACTTTTAAATTAATAGTTAATTTGTGCTATGAATTCATAATTAGGAAAAAAAATTGTTCAGTTAGTAACATATTAGATAAAAGAAAAGTTCGTTTTATCAAAGTTTGAACTAATCTGATAAATATTCTGAAAATTTGGTACAAAATAGCGAAAACCTTAAAACATGACTATTAAACATGAGTATATTAATAAAAACGACGACACAATTAATCAAATAAAACCGTATTTTATAAGTAAAACAACTTTTAAATCGTAAAGATATATAGAGTATAATATAAGCCATAGTTAAGACATTAATAAATTAGGTAATAAATGAACTATTTGTTAAACTTCTCTATTAATTAACTTCTATCACATTCTCCGTTAATCTTCAATAGCCTTGTATTGAAAACCGCTTTTTATTACATTGTTTTTGCAAATAATGATTGAAATTTGTTTATTCAGTATATTTGATGACTCTTCACAGGCGTTGTTGTACTAAATTGAGGCCTATTTCTAATGGAAGTGTTCGAGTGGGACATTATCTCGATTATACTGTTATACGTTTGGGTGTTCCGACGATTGGGTGTGTCGTCGGAATTCATATTCCAATTCCGAGATATTGAGTCACTTCCACACCCTTTCATCAATAAAGCGCACGATTTCTATGCAATTTGATTACATATTTTAAATAAATAGTCATTTTTTTAACCCAATATACACTTTAATCATACAATTTGTTACTTTAATTATGACTGAATTTATCAGTTGATCGATGAGTGACTAATGAAACAGAATTTAGATTCAATTCTAATCAATAACATTGTTTCAAATTTGTATTCTTTAGACAAAGTTTGAGTTCAAGAATCAAGAATCTAATCACAGAATTACAGCTCCAAATCAACACCAGTTTAGTCGACATCATTGATCATTGCCTATGCCTATCATTGGTTATGCCTATCATTAGATCGATGCCTATTATTGTTGCAATCAATATTTATTAACTCTATCGCAAAAAATTCAATATAACCTGGATAAATTTTATACTCATTATGCTAAATTTACAATTTAGTAGATTAGTTGATTACTAAATTTAGATTTTAATTTAGAAATGTAACAAGTGTAATTCACTTCAATATTCAACTGTTTATTATTATTTTTAAATTCCAAAACAACGAAAAACATTTATAAGTTATTTAATTAATTTTTATATAAGAACATATTAAACTCAAAAAATAATTGAATGTAATTTTATTTTTAAAATTGTTTTATTTACTAATTCTTAACATTTCTTAATAAGATAATAATACTGTAGTTATATATTAATTTGATTATAGTTTTAATTTTACTATTACTATTAATTTTTCTTGTTTAAAAAATTTTAAAGTATATACATCAAAACATAATTACATTTAATACATTAAAAAGTATATTAAGTTTAAAACTAATAGATATACAAGATTAATTTACTGATATTAACTATTTATGTTATATTTAAGCTGAAAAAATCTATAAAAGTTTTATATTGAAGTGAATTGTCAAATTAAAAGTACATAATTAAATACTTGATACATAGTTAGCCTCCAATCTCCAAACAATTGTTTAAAAAATCAATATTGCAGCATGCTATTGCAATTACTATTTTATCAATTTTTTCAAATTTAATTATTAATTACATGAACATGAACATTAATGATTTGTATTAATAATAATTTTATCAATGGATAGACTAATAATTAGTAACATTCTTAAACCTTTTTAATTAAGTTATTTATTATTATTATTATTATTATTTTTATTAAATAAACAAAAACTTAAACAGCTACTTTTTCCAATCCTAGCATAACTACCGCAATAGCCTGATTGAATCTCAATGTTTTATAAAGTAATTACTATTTATTTAATACTGAAATCAATGCCAAAACAAAAGTTAATTTTAAAATTCTTAGAAAATTTATTTATTATAATTAAGTTTCATTAAAACTTCCAAACTTAAATTGACTTTTAATTATAGACTTTATTCTTAATTTCAAACTTTTTTTAGCACTAATGCCAATCTAATTGATTCGGAATTACTTCAAAACAAATACTTTTTCTGTTGATAAGACTAGAAAATAATTAAAAGCAATTAACAAAAAGCATTTTAGGAATAATTTCTGAGTAATGAATGCAAAAATATCTTTTGAGTGAAAATGAAAATTACTTTCCGTTAAAGTATTGGAAACAATAAACAAAAATTCTGATAAATATTAATGAGAATTATGTCCCAAAAGTAAAGTTCATTACATTATAGATATCTCACAACAGATCATCATTTGATGAATAATTTAAATATTATTCAAATAATGGTTTTATGTTTTTTACAACAGTTTATGTTAAGTCGTTAAGAAATTTAGGTCAAGGATGGGATGAGATATTAGATGAAAAATTGGCGAATAATCAAATCAATACAACATTAGATTTTATTAGACCCGAGTTCTTACATTCATTACGGACTCATAATAATTACTATGTTTTCAACTTTCAATCTGAGCGTCAATTTGAACATCAATTCGATATATCATCAGTTCTTTCAATGAAAGACAAATCGATAACAATTTAGTTCTTTTAACAAGAATTTCGAAATAAAAGTAATGAAAATTTTTTGACAAAAAATGATTAAATACGTGGAAAACAACGAATTGGTTTAGGAAACGTGGAAAAATATTTAATACGCTTTTTGTCAGGAATTTCCACTATATTTGAAACAGATATCAAATTTTATTTTTGATTAGAAAAAATAAAACAATGCAACGAATGGAAAAATATTCAATTTATTTACATTTGTCTTATAATTCAATAAATTCTATAAAAAATTGTCTTAAATTACATCAAATATGTGTCTGAATTCCATAATAAATATTTTAATCAAAAAAAATTCTCAATTTTCAAAAAACTTATCGTTCGAATAATTTGCAAAAACAAATAATAATTAAATGAAAAACTCGAATAAACTTTAAGAAAAAAAAACACTATTAAAAAAATACTTATAATAATTGAAAATTTTAATAATT
Source organism: Belba bartosi (assembly GCA_034693685.1). NCBI lineage: Eukaryota > Metazoa > Arthropoda > Arachnida > Sarcoptiformes > Damaeidae > Belba > Belba bartosi. The sequence continues at coordinate 23,149 of JAQFXP010000298.1, read as the reverse complement.
ATCTCATTTTGAAGGAAAAACAAATTAAATTAAACGACTCATCAATTTATTCCTTAATTAAAAAAAATTGAATTTAGAAATTTAAGTCCCAGACTCGAGATAATCGTTTTATCAAAATATTTATATAAAAAGCTTTTCTTTTCTTATTTTAACGATTCATAAAAATTCTTTATATTCTTCTCAAAGAAAAGTCGTATTAAAACTATTATTTAATTTTAATTATTCCCAAAAATAAATCACTTTTTGTACTGTTGGAGACATTAAAAAAATATGCAAAAATTTTGGCATTGTATAAAGATTGTTTTATTTTTATGGCAGGTTGGTTTGTATATTTTTATTGATTAATTAAAATTTAGACCGATATTCAAATTTCCATCTATGAACATGAATTAATTAAAATATTTTGGCTAAAAGTAAGCGTTTAAGATAGAAAAATAGATTAATTGTCTATAAGTTTCAATTAATTTAATTAAATATTAAATTTAACTAAACAATTGAGTTGTCTATTAAAAACTTTTACTCTTACATAAAACTTAACTAGAGGAAACTATGGGTTTTGGACTGCCATCAGTTCTGTTCTACTCTGCAAATTATACCTCAATTTGATCCCTCTCTGGGTTTTATGCCTCAATTTTCTGACCCGACCCGAGGTCTGAAACCCATAGTTGACTAAATATAATAAATATTGATTATAATTATTAAGTATTGCTTAATAAAAGTTTAAAAACTGGAATTTAAACAAATATTTAATAAAATTAAATATATATATATGAAGTAATTGGTATATTTGTTATATAGCAAAATTTCTGCAATCTTTCTATTGTCTCCAAAAGTATATATATTTTGTGCAAATAATTCGAAACATAAGACACGAGAAAAGGTTATATTTGATTACAAAGCCATTAGTTGTTATAAAAAAGTCAACAATTTTTGTAGTCGTCTTAAAAATAAAAAAGAAATAACTTTAAAAAAATTAAGTCAAACAAATAGTTAGTTAGAAAACAAAAATATCAAAATCAAAGAGTAGTTCAAAATTCGAAAAATAAGAAAACAATAAATCGGTTGACTAGTGATAATGACAGCTCTTTTTTAAAAGCAATTAATAAAAAGCTTTTAGTTTTTGTATATATTTGTTGTTAATATAATTAAATACTTATATCACTACTAATAACAGCAATTACTTGAAGTGTTTTGATTCGACTGTTGAGGACTTCTTTGGTTAAACTCATTAGACGTTATGTTAATTCCGTTCGCATTAATAGTTCCGCCCTTTTTGATGCCGTCCCAACCCTCTTCGATCTCAAACTCTCCGCTCTCGACCCTATCGTAAATATTTTCGGCAATCGATTTGAACGCTTCGTCGACATTATATCGGTTTTTGGCCGAAGTCTCCATAAACCGAATGCCGTAGAAATCGGCGAATGCTTTGCCCTCTTCGGCCGTCACTTCCCTGTCGTCCATCATATCTGACTTACAGCTCACGATCTGATAGACGGCTCGGTTCGGCTCTATATGTCTTCGCGCCTCAAACAGCCAATCGACCAAATGGTCAAATGTATGGCGACGGGTCATGTCGTAGAGCAGGAGAGCGCCCACACTGTTCCGGTAATAGGAACGGGTTATTGACCTAATTGTTCGAAACCAAACACAACATAAACCCAATTAGACTCAAACATGGCTTTCAATTTAATATCGAAAAGCACCTAAACTTTTCCTGTCCGGCAGTGTCCCAGAGCTGTAATTTGATTCTAACCCTTCCGTTCCGTATTGTAATAATTTTGGCGAAGAAGTCAACGCCAACTGTTGGGTCACTCCATGTCGTGAACTGCGAGTCTGTAAACACTCGAAGAAGTGTTGATTTGCCGACTGTTGAGTCCCCGATCAGTATTAGACTAAATAGTAATTTAATTCAATTAACAATTAGACAAAACATAAACTAAATTATGCGATAAATACATCAAAAATATATTTAATTAATGAAAAAGTGATTAAATGTCGAAAGAGGTCAGGGCTGGTCTGGACAGGCATTGCAATGACTAATCGTATATTAAATGTCAAAACAATATAATATATTTGTCGGACATTATGTCATTATATGATGTAATTAGAAATAAATCAAATAAAACGACAATTTGTCTAATATTTACCGAAACTGATAATCAAACGGCGCTTCAAATACCATCGCTTAGTGTTTGGGATTGGACTTAGACTTAGATTTCGGTCAATTCACTAATAAATTACAAAATATATTAAATATTTGTTTAAACTATAATCAAAATTAATGCTAAATTATATAAACATTTCGTATAAAAAAATTGTATTAAAACTCTATTTCAAAACAACTTTAGGTTTAATTGCGTTTAAATTTAGGGAAATTTTTTCAATGTTTTCATTTATTTCATCTTATGATTCATTTCCTTAAACTGTAAATAACTTGACTTAACATAAATTATGTCTTATTTGAGATTTTCGATTTAATCTGATTCTTAGGTTTTTTCCCAATCATCTCATTTCTCAAATGATTTTATAATTGTTTTGATTTTAAATCACTTCTAATGGACTAAAAGTTTCTCAAAATCTTGACATACTTTCTGAATGGATTATTAATGGCAATCTAAAACTAGACTAAAGTTATATTTTAAAGTTGAATTAAATAATAATTATTTGATTACTAATGATTAGCAGTTCTTCAATACTATAATACTAAAATAACTTAAATGAACAAGGCTCTTTTAATTGCTTTAAATCTTATCTTTTAGTATCAAAACATTTGATAATTTTTTGTTTTATTTCCTGAATTACATAACAAGTTAGAACGCTAACAACAAGCTTGTTCTAACAAGTTAATTAAAAATGTTATACAGTATGTCACATTATAATTTTAAATGCGATATCAAAATTAATTTTATTAAATTGCATGTTAAGACAGTTAAGACAGTTAAGACAGTGAAGATATAGTTTATAAAAGTCGATATTTTTACTTGTGTTGAAAGTATTATATTTACGAATTAATCTAATATTGTACTTAAGTTATAACAACTTTCTTATTGAAAACATAAAATAATGTCGAAATTGAAGTGAAATTTTATTTTGAATAATATTATTCAAATATTTTTTAGCCAACATTTGTACTGAAAAAACAATGTTATTCTTATATTGATTTCATGTTTTATTCAAAGATTTCACAATAGAATTGATTGAAAAAATATTTAGGAAAATAATATTTCGTCCGAAAGATTTATTATGTTTAGTAATAATTAGACATCGGAAAAATAGTACCTAAAAACTTTTAATTGTTGCACGAAGTTGGTTGTAATAATTAACTTAAGCGCGAGAATTAGATTTAAGAATTAGCAATTCATTTTAACTTAGACTAAAATTCTATTACAGTGTATATTGAAATAAGAGATAATAGACTTTAGTTTTAAAAATGCCTAAAATTAAAAATGTTTCGGTAAAACTAAATCAATATATTTTATTTTATTTGTAATTATAACTTAGAAATGTTAAATAGAGATTAATTCAAATTATAGTTTAAAACATTTATGTATTAATTATATAATAAAACTTATTTTTAATTTTTTTAAGATTAAGTTAAAATAAATTGTAAATTCTTAAATCTAAATCTCGCTTATTATTTAATTATTACAACCAACTTCGTGCAACAATTAAAAGTTTTTAGGTACTATTTTTCCGATGTCTAGTAATAATATATTTATTTTTAGTTTTATAATAAGTAATGGATTGAGAACTGGACTGAATTCAATTGAATAATAAAATAATTGAATTTAGTAATAGATTTATTCAAAACGACATTCATTTGATAGTCAGGATAGCGTTCAGTATTCCCTAACATAGTCTTATGCTTTGATTCAAATTTCAAAAATAAATTGAATAATAGAATAGAATAGAGAATAGAATAGATAACAAAATGTTTCATAACTTTATTACTTTAGATAAGTTACGCATTTTGAGAGAGTTATACATTTAGAACATTGTTTTGCATATATTGAAGAGTGAGGTTGGACTACAAACCTAATTATTATTACAATTTGTTACTTAATTATTAATTATACAATAAAAGGTTTAATATCAGACTAATTAATTGAAATAGCAATGCTAATTTTATTAACGTTTTAAACATTTTTCCTGATAAGAAAAAGTAGTAATAGACTAACGTTTGCTATGTTTTAATTAAAAATTTTGTTAGCTATCTGATTTATTGTTTTGCTTAAAAATTATTGTTTGTTAAAAAGTTGCATGTTAATCAAAATTATCTAAATAATTAAAAGCTACTTTTTATACACTAAATTCTTAATTGTTTAAACAATCATAAAATTATATTTGCATTTAGCAAAGCTGCTATTTATATAAACTCATACAACTTGTCAACTCATGCGAGGAACATTTTATTTAAAATAAATAATTAAAACAATTAAAATATAATAATTACCGTTTGAACCAAATTCAAAAATTGATTATTTGAAATAAACACTTTAGACCAGATCTGATGTTCAGCTCTTATGACAACTTATGAGAACATAGAATATAATTGAAATAACTTAGAAATGCATAGAATTCTGTTTCGATAGAGTATTATCAGACAAAACAATTATCGGTTGAATCACATGAGAAATGCTTTATTAGATCTTAAGTCTAGCGATAAATACATTCAAATCAATTAACAAAAGCATATGATTACTGATAAATAAATATTTTCATTCAATTATCTTTTGATTACAGATTTTTGATTTAATTATTTAAAACTTTCGTTCGTTTCTTCATTTAAGATATTTAATGTTAAAACCAAAACAAATAGACTGTATATATAATTCTTATCAAAAATTGATTTAATCATTAGTTCCGAAATATAAGAATAAAATAAATAAACATTAAGAATTAAATCATATGATTGTTGCAAATTGTTTATTTAAATAATATTAATTTTGATTGTAATATAATTATTAAATTAGAAGTATTTAGAAATAAAACAGATTAAACTAAACATAGATATAAATCGATAGTGCCAAGAATATATTAAATTTGTATTAACAAGTTTAGACATTAAACATTAAAAATTATGTTTTTAATTAATATAACTTATTAAACTTGTGCAAACTATTTTTTATAAATATAAATATTTAAAATAAGTCTGCTTAATTGGAATTAACATTGCTATCAAGTTTATTAATAAAAATAAAAATTTATTACACTTTAAGTTCAATAAGTTTATATGGACTATAATTTATTAAATTTATAGTTTAATAAATAACTTATAGTAAATTTAATTTAATAAATTAATTTTATTTTACATTAAATATTAATTTTTAATTAAATTCTAAAATCTATAAATGTACAAGCAAAATATTTATTGCAGACTCAATTTTTCTTTTGTATTTTGGCAGTTCAAATATAAATAAACTAGTAGATTTATATTTTTCTATAAATATTAAATATAAAATTGTAGTTTTGCTTAATTAAAAAAATAATACAAAAAATAGTTTTATTATAAATTTCATGTTTGTAATGTGATCTTATTTTTTGTAATACTATTAAATATATTAAATTAAATTAATATATTTTTAAATTAAAATTTTTAATACAAAACTTTAATCAATTATTTTTTAAAAGAGCCATAAATCTTGTTAAAAAATAATTTTAAAAAATTAAAAACTTTAATTTTAAAAATGTTGTTTTGTTTTTATTCAAATACAAAATTAAATTTCAAACATTTATAAGCTCTTAGCAAATAAATTATTAAAATAAATGGCAATAATATTTTATTTCACAAAAAGAAAAGATACCGTAATTTTAAAAATTGTTTTTATTTCTCTAAAAAATAACATTTTGTTATGTAAAAAATAAAATAAAAATAAAGATAAAACAATTTTTAATTTGTATTTAAATTAGCAGGCAATTAAGTATTAATTTTATTCACAACAATGAATATATAAACTATTCATTAAATTTCGGTAATGTTTTGCACTAATAATCATTATATTTATCCATTAATGTAAAGATAATGTAATTTAAATTAAAATTTTTTAAATTATACATTAAATTAAAACTTAATGTCTTTTTAGCTGCATTTTTAGCAAACATTTCAAAATAAAATTTATTATTCAATTGCAAAACAAACTATTCGAATACAAATAAAATTCTTTTTCTCTATTTTCTAAAATTTGCATTTTATTCAAATTATTAAAATAAGATTTAACTTAAGGCTATCATGAAATTTAACAAATACGACAAATAGTGTTTAGAATGACAAATATCTAAATTAAATTTACTTTGACATTTTGTTTTTTGCAAAATTTCTAAATATAAAAATTGCATAGAAATATTTTACACATTTTATTATATTATGTTATATTATATTATTTACTGTATGTTATATTATGTTATTTATGTTATATTATTTTATTTTTAAGAAATAAACTCTGCCTAAAGCTATAAATAACTAAAAATTTGAATTTTTATTGAAGCAGTATTTATTATACATTATTTATTTAACTTTTAAAATAAAATTTAAAAAATTTTTAATTTTAGAAATCAATTTTTGTTTAAAAAAGTGCATAAATTGTAATCTTATCAAAATTGTTTGCTAATTAGAAAATACCTTGAAGAATAATTTATTTATTTCAATTTGAACATTAATTTTCAAATCCTTAGTCTAGACTTTAAATTCCATTCGTTTATTATAATTGAAATTTATTTGAAATGCGAAATAAAATAAATAAAACAAAATTTATATTGAATACATACTTTGCCGTAACTATAGAAATAGATTAAAGTTTTTAAAATTTAGAATTTTTAGCCGATTTAAGTGAAATAAGAAGTAAAGTCATTAGAAGTTCAATCACTTCAATTTAAATTAATTCCCAAATGAACGCTCATTTGCTGGTATGTAAAAAGCAACTTAAAAATCTAATACTCTTTAATTTAAAAAAAACTTCTATAAGCATGCCACAAGTCTAACCTTGAAACATTAAATTTGTTTTAGCTTGAAGAGATTAACAATCAGCAAATTCATAAAAATTGTTAGTAATTTAAGCAAATTAAGCAAATGGTTTATATTTAAATCCAAATAACAATAAAATTTAGTAAGTCATGAACACTAAAAGTTCAAAAGTTTTAGTTTTTTGCTGTTAGTTTAAAGATATAAAATAATATAATTGCATTGAGTAGTAAAGTAACTATTTATAAGTTTGGAATTTGTTTTATTTTTCTGAATGCAGTAAAAATTCAATTAGTATTTTAAACTCTTACTAATTGCTACAAAATAACAATAATAAATAAAAAAGAGGATAAATATATTTTAATTTTAATTTACAAAGCCAATCAACATTTACTCTGAAATGTGTTTAAGTCATTTATACAATTGATGAATTTTTTTAGACTCTAAATTTTATTTGAAAATGTTTGCTTTAACTTATTAAACACATCATTACTAAACATACACTTGACCATAATTACAAAAAGATCTTATGGTGCTATCGGCATGCCCATATGGAGTAAGGTATCATATACAAAATTTTATTTTTAAAATAATTTTATTATAAAAATTTTAAAAATAGCAAAACTTAGATATAATTATATATAAATACAAACTTTATACGGAATTAAATTAAAAATAAAATCTTCGACTACTTCGTCTGATTTATTATTTTTACTTTAGTTTAATTGTTTCCGATTAATGCTTTCAAAACTTTTAATATTTTTTCTATAAAATACAGTAAGATTATACGGTACGGTAACATTTTACCACTAATACAACTCAGATTATATTTTTTATTTAATTGACAAAATAACAATTATTATTAAAAATATCTAACAAGATTTCAACTGTTTTTGTGTAAAATTAAAATTAAAATAAGAAAATGGTTATGTTATTGTAATATAATATCTTCAAAAATTATACTTTCGACTATTTATTATCTGCAGTGATTAAAATATTTAAAAGTTTCAATGTTATACATTAATGTTAAAAACATAAATAAAACTGGGTTTATCCCTCACTTTTTAACGGCATGCCGGTATACCCCGGGAATGCTTTTAATTTATATGCGCAGAAATGCGGTAATAATTTTGTTGAAATTAATAAATTACTATATTAAACCTAGGGTAAAATGTAGGCATTTTCTTTAGATCAGGAATCGAGAAGGTCGGCCGATTCAGGGGGGGATTAGGGGAGGAATTTTTCTCAAAATTTTGGCCAAAAACCTAGGGGGGGGATCAGGAAGAGGATTTTTTCAAAAACGCTAAAAAACCCATATATTTATGATGAAATTTGTCCCAATTTAACTGGATTTAAACCGGATTTAGCACCAATTTAGAAAATTTGCCTAATTTTGGGCAAAAAACCCAAAAAATTTGCCGGCCGCCTAAGGCGGCCGGCAAAACGTAGAAGGGGTACCTTTTCTCGGACCAAATGCTAGGGGAGAATTAATCCAAATTTTCAAAATTAGAGGGGATTTTTGCCTAATCCCCCTTTCTCGATCTCTGCTTTAGATTGAGGTTTTAATTATTATTTTTTAATAAGTTTGAATTACAATTTTTAAAACTAACTTTAACAAGAAAACATGTACAATTATATCTAGCAGAATATTTGTATATTTATTCATAAAATTATTCAGTATCTAATACGTTGAATATCTCAACTAAATAAAGATTTTTTTTATAAACTTTTACGATATAAAGCTTAGGAAGATTTTTGTTTATAGTTTGACAAATACAAACACTATTAATAAATATAATATAAAACTTTAAATAAATATTATAACAAAACATTCAAAAATTAACTACAATTTTAATTAATTTGTTTATTATTAAAAATCAAATTAAGTTTATTTAATTTTAAAAAAACTTAAAAATAAACATAAAATTAAAATATTTAAATTAAAAATAATAATTAATATAATAAAAATAAAATTTATTGTATGTGCATTATTAAATACAGTTACATGTAGAGTACTTATAAAACAAGGTAAACTCAAACTTCAAAAATTAGTATTAATATAAAATTTTATTATACAAAGTATTAAATTAATCCTTGTTTTCTCATAATTCAAGCGCTGTTTAAATATTTTAATTAATTTCTATTTTTGTTTTAATGCTATTAAATATATTTAATTTTTTTAAACATCTAACCTATACATTAAAATCGTCATTATTATTGTCATTATTAATAAACTAAATTATTAATACAAGTTATTAACTGATTTGAATTGTTATCTAAAATTAATTTTATAAATTTTGAAAATTTTTATAAAAATACTAATCATTATAATTACACAAATTATATATTTTACTTTAGTTTAGTTAAGTAATATAAACTCAATTTTAAAAATTTTAAGAAAGCTGAATTTATAGGTTTTACAAATTCTAGTTTTAAAACTAATTTTAATAATACTTAAATTAAATAATAAAGCAGCAAAATTAGTTATTTGATAGTACAGTATATAAAAGCTATCTTTTTAATGTTACCTTGATCACTCACAGTTACGTATATGTACTTACAAGATGAGTTTGCTCTTTATGCACTTATATTTTAAGGTATAAGTACAAGTACCTTAAAGTGAGAATAGAAACTAGTTGTTAACAATATGTTCCAAGCAATATTTTTTGAAAATAAACCTTAGAATTAAAAAATTAAAGGTTAACTACATATCTAGAATTTGTTAAACCTATAAGTTCAGTTTTCTTTAAAATGTTAAAATTGAGTTTATATTACTTAAAACCTGATATTATTTTTATTTATTGATTAGAGTTATTGATCTAGGCAAAGCATTATTTTTGACATTTGTAAAAAATAAATTTCTTTTTTAAACTTGAAATTACATATAAATATCAAATAAATAATATTAAATTTTACAAAAATATTATTGATCTAGTGTAATTTTATATCTATTATTTATTGCTCAAAATATTGTTTAGATAAGAACATAAAAATTTCTTAAATATAATGTGAAATAAGATTTTGAGTAGATTTTGCAAATGTTTGCAAACTTCCATTTGACAAAAATCAATTTGACAGATATGCACTTGGTCAAAAGTAGAGTTATGTGCATTAGTTTAAAATAAGATTAAATTAATTATACGTTATATTAACAGTTGGTAACAAAAATCCAAATTTGTTTAAACCAAAATTGCCTTATTTTTAATTATTTTATTTTAACAAAAATTTTTATATTATAATTAATAAAATTTAAATTATAAATTATAGTTAATTAATTTTTAATAGAAGATTCCTGTCCGCCATTTATACATTAAACTGTTCCCCTCTAACTGTTTACATATCTTCCATATTTCTTTGAAAACCAATATTTATTAATTATTAAATATTATTTATCTGGGTAATTTTTGTACTGATTAGTTGCTCAGCAGCCAATATACAATTAATTTTAAAACATATAATTATTTAATTGGTAAAAATTGTAATACACTTGGGGTGTTTTCCTAATTTTGTTATATATATTTTTTAATTTTGCAAATATATTAGTAGAAAACAATTGGTTTAAAGTTTAGCCATAATTTGTTTATATGTTGATTTAATATTTACGAAAATAAAAAATCAAATTTATTATTGAAAAAATATTAAATATTTTTTTCTAAAGAAATATAAGAGTTATGTAGAAGAACAGGCAGTTTCTATCAAAAATTAATTAATTATTATTTATAGTTTTAATGCTGTCTATTATGCTTGTAACATTTTTGCTAAAATAAAATAATTCGAAATAATACAATTTTGGTTTAAACAAATCTTTGGATTTTTGTCTCCAAACATTACAACTTTACCATAATCTTTTGGTGATTATATTAAAAGTTTTGTTTATATTGGTAATATATATTTTTAATATACTAAAACAATAAATAACTTTTAACTATTTAATTATTGTTTTAAAAAATTTAATCAAAAAATTTAAATATTAATTGTGCTAAACAGTTTTTAACTTTTTTATGTAATATTATTCTTAATTAAACCGTTTAATTATATTTTATGAAAAAATTTGAGTTTAAAGTATAAAATTTTTATTGATTACTTCAAATATAGTTTTACTGTAATACATATACTTTTGACAAAATAAATTTGATCAAGCTCATTAAAATGTTTGGCCAAATGAATCTTTGCAAAATTGATTTTAACCAAGTTATGTTATTTTGTTTGGAAATAAACCAACAAATGTAAGAATTCGTTTACAGCTGTTTAAACACAAATAAATTGTCTGTTGTTTATACAAAACACAATTTGCAACAAACGCTATAATTCATTTCGCAAATGCAATACTTTAACATGATTATTTTCTAAAACACTTTTGGTAAGCCTTAGATATGTTGCTCATATAATTTATATAATTTATCTAGATTAGTCAATTTAATAACTTAAAATTTTTAGATGTGTGTTAAAAGTTTTATTTTAACAAAATTTTATTTAAGAATAAATTGTTTTCAAGAATTTAAATTAACTTTTTAGAATTTTTATTTATTTTTATTTAATAGTAATTAAATCAATATTTAATCTAATAAATTAAATTGCTAATTTATAAAATTAATTTGTAAAATCAAACATAAAATAAATGCAAATTAATAAAACATGTTTTAAATCAAAAACATGTTTTACATCTAAAGCAAAAATTTGTCTAATTTAATATTATTAATAAATTAGTTAGATTAGAAATTTTTAATTAAAACATAAATCTGAAATTTTATTAATATAGGAATAAAATTCTTAATCTAATTAATAGATGCAATCATTAATAATTAAAAAGATTCTCAACTGATTGCAAACTAACGCAAACTAATAATGAATCTGAAGGCCAAAGCAAACCAATAACACAATAATGAAACTAAATGTAAATATTTAGTCGTATCGCACACTTACTAGTTAGAGCTAATATACCTAAAATCAAACCGAAAATACAGCACGGAAAGTTGTGAACCTGATAAATTAATGTGCAATATGTGATAACTAGTTCAATGTCATCCAAGTATTACATGTGTTTCATAGCAACCAAAACATCATCTCTTTTGAAGTGAGAGAAAAGTTTTTCCAAACAAATACAACACTTCTATTGAATAATCTTTTTCGTAATCTGTTTCCCGAATATTAGATCAAAATTCCACTCTTAGTCAGCAAAAAGTTAACATCAAATTAATATTATGAGAGCTCTTAATAAAACGATATTATTTTTAAGGGCTATTTCATAAACGAATCGCTTGAATCGATTAAAATTAAATTCAATGACAACTAATTCTTTGACCTAAATATTTGTGCCGTAATCTCATTGAGTAATACCTCATCTATTATAGAGTTAAGCAAATATCGATTCAAGAATTTGTTTATATCTTCGAACTAAATTAGAAACAATTTCGATCTCTTATTGTTTCAAGTTGCTTTTTTGAGGATTTTGTTTTGGCATTTATTTTAATAATGTTTTTGTAAAAATTTTTGCCATTTATAGACATTTATGTACTTTTGTATAACTATCGATAAATGGTGTGGGACTTAGCCCATAATGCAAAAGCCAAATCAGATTTGAACGTCAGTTACAGTTATTTCAAATAGCAGTCAATTCAACGGTTCTTTGCTTCACAACTGACAGAACCGTTGTTTTGCTTTTCAGTCTCGAAGTTATCTCAAAGCTCTCACATGTGTCAGAATCACTGATATTCGGCACAAGAGGTAGAATACAGTTGTCAACAAAACAAATCTAAGGATATATTTACTATAAAAGCGAATTAATATCGAGCGAAGGCTATTTGAATTACGAGAATTACTTAATATAGAAATATAGACCTATTTCTGTATTAAATCAAATTTGAACTCAAAAAATGATTGAAAGTGTTGTCAAAGTCACCAATTCATCATTTAGAGTAGCATTAACTGAGTAGACACGTGTGTTCAATTTAATCTGACTTACTATTAATATATATATATATATATATATATTGCTACAATTGTATACTTGCATATTGTTAACAAGTATTTTTTGCTGATATATTGATTAAAATTCTTAATCAAAAGCAAATTGATTAACATGTAACTTTAATACTGTTGAAAGTGTTTCAAAAAAGTCTAGCCAAAATTTTATATTATTTATGACTTGATTTTTGGCGTCAAAAAGTATAATAAACTAAATTAATTAACTCAAAGATAAAATTTAATTTTATGCAAATAAAGACTTTTCTCTCAAAGAAGATCTAATGAAATGCTAGCCTTGGCCTCAAAATGGGTTTAGATTTTGATGTTAGAAAGAATGCCATTGATAGCTAATCTATTGATTTCCATAGTCTTAGGAATTTTAGCGTTCGTAACGGTATTTATTCAAAACAAAAAGACAGTTTTCTATCTACGGTTGACTATTTCTTTTATTATCTCGCATTCTGTCTCTTATACTAAAAATAATATAACATAGTGTAATAGATTACAAACTAACAATCTGAGGTACTAACTTTTTAATTACTAAATATTTTTTGCATTATAAAAAAATTAATTAAATTGAAATTAAAATTTTTTTATTACATTAACAAAAGTTGATTACAAATTTTGCATTTAAATTTTGTTAAGTTTAATTGATCAAAAATAAATTATGTTTTTGAAGCACACTTAACCGCATATAACCAAGAAAGTTTAAATTTGTTTGAAACAACATTATGGCAATACTGTTACAGTAGTTTGTCGGTGCCCGGGATTTACGGATTTCTTTTTTATTTTTTCATTTAAATTAATGTATTTTCTATTCAAATATTTAAAATAATAAAATGATTCAGTCTTTTATAAGAAAGATTGGTTTGTAATCTAGTGCATTGCACTAAAATACAAATAATAAACATGCAAATATTTTTTATTTAGTTAATAAATGCTAAAATTGTTTATTTCATTTATATTCAAATCCAATGCAATATAAAAAGTAATAATAAAAAGATTGTCTTTTAATCGAAAGCCGACTTAATATTGAAGTGAGAATTTGCTAATGTTTTCTGCTTTTACTGTACAGTAGTGTTGACTTCGACTTCAATTTGCGACCAATTCTTCAAGACTTGCAGACTTGAGGGTCATATCGATGAAAGTATTTGGTCTCTGAAGTCAATATGTTGTTCCAGTTTATTGTCGTTGAAGTTAATTAATCCAAATCTTAGAGACTTTAATTGCAATCTATTACTTAATTCACTTATTCCTTATTTCCTTATTCTGTATATAAATTGCAACTCAAGTGATATAAAACAAGAAAAACAAAAATATAAAATTTAACTAGCATCAAATATTTAAGGATTTGGCAATATTTTTCTTCGCAAACAAACTCTGTTTTTTCCAGTTTGTTAGACACAAGACTTGTTTTTAAACAAACAAACAAGCATAAGCTTTTTATAACAAAAAATTTATCATGTTTTGTGAATTCTAATGGAATTTTTATCTCTTTTTTTGTGTTTTTTATCTATTGATATAAAAAAAATACAAAAGTTTTGCGAAATTGTTCTAATGTTATAATTTCTAATAGCGTTAAAGCAAATACAGTATCGAAACAAATCTGAAAAAACATCAAAAAACTATTATTATAGAGAAAATAGTAATCGTATCTAGGATACTGTATGTTATCATAATATTAAAATGTTTCCCCAAATAGAATAAAATACCATTTGATCTAAAATTAGTTATAATAAAAAAGAAATGGCAAGTACTGTTTATTAATTCGATGTGATTTGTGATTTATAAACGAGTTTCACATTTTTGACACTTCTATTAATCCAAAGCAAAAGTTTGTGCGAAAACAAACTGTTTTTGTGTTGCAATGCAATCATTAGTTTAATTATTTAGATTTTTTAGATTTAGAGAACAGTTTTTGTTAATTAATATATATGTATAACATTAATATTTTATTTTACCAAGAAACTCTAGCAAACAATGCAATTTGTGCCGATTTAATAAAGAACTTTTCCCAATACACCTGTCTTAACAAGAAAATTTAGATAAATATTAAGAATTGTTTGTATTATTAAATAAATAGCAAAACAAGATGCAATAAATTTTATAAATATATAATTAAAAGCTTTAATTTATGAAAACAACATGTTAATAAATTAATGTTTTTAAATTTTATAATTATTAAAAAATTAAGGAATAAAATATTTATTATTTGTTTTCGGTTTACATTAATTTTTTTTATGTATTTCCCAGGTCAAAATTAAGTTTAAACAAAATTTAGCTACCGTAACTAAGAAATCTTTTTAATTAATATTTTTTGTCTAAAAATAACATTAAAATCTATTTTTAAAAGCAAATTATCTTAACATGTTATTAAATCAATTTGCAAAAAAAAAATAATATTTAATACAAACTATTGATGTATAAAATGACAGACTGTACAAAACAGGCAGACTGTTTGCAATTACCGGCTTACAAGGCAAATTAATGCTTTGAATTCTACTGTATATTGGCAATTTGAAAACTTTAACATCCCTTGATTTCTGGGGTTTAATGTTTTTATTTCAAAAATTAATCGGATTTTAGAAATTCTTAAAGAGAAAATAATGCAAATAATGTTGTCGTTAGAAAATAGCGGCAATATTTGTAATTGAAGCAAGTAGAAAATTAAATAAACTACATTCGAACTAACATTCGATGCTTTCCAATCTTATTTCATAGCTGGATAGACCTGAGCACTGAAAAGCTTTTCAATGTCAAGTCCAACATTATCTGTATAGTAATATACAGTAATATGCAATATAGATATATAGAGTCTAATGGAATACCTCGGCTGCAGTTGCTATGGCTTTGAATCGATCGGGAGCTCAACCGGGCTATCAGTGATCATCACAGTATAGACTCAATTCTATTCGTATTATTATTGTATTTTATAAATGAGATACAAATTTCTGCATTAAAATTGATTATTCGAATATAAATATACAATTGTTCCGGCTTTGTCAAATTTTATATCTTATTCTCTAAAAGCTATTCTAAATTTATAAAAATATTAGAATATTTTACTATTTTTAATGAGATAAAAAATATTCTTGATTTTTCTAATTGAATTTATTTGTATTTTTGATTTTATTTGGATAAAAAATTTAATTCAATAAGTTTGATATTATCTGAAACTTGACAAGATTTATTTGAATATATATTATTCCAAATAAATAAATGTATAATCTATTTAAGTGGGTAAGATTTAAATTATTTTACTTAATCACGTTTAAGGCTAACAGATTTGTTTTTGAAAAATAAAAATTGAAACATAGATTCTCATAGTTTGGTTCTATTTTTAAAACTAATAACTTTAAATTTCCTAGTTTAATTTTGCTTTGAAAAAGTGAGAAAAATGCTATCAAATACAAAAGAAAATTTCGAAATGATGATAAATGTATTGTTATGCAACCTTGAACAAAATTAATAGAACTTTTATTTATTTGTTTTCACACAAAACTTTATAAATTCACAGTTTATTGCTAAAATTGTTTTTCTTATATAATATTTTTTTAGTAAAAGACATTTAAAGACAGTTATGCAATAAAAGAATTATATAATCAATTTTTTTTTTGTTATATATATTATTTATCAAACATCTAATAAATCTGATAATTTAGTAATAAACCATTATTTATTTTTTGTAATATATTTTGCAATATATTTTTAATAATAAAATATTTAAAACAAGAGTAGACTTGCTAAATTTTATTTACTAGATCTTTAAACTAAAACTATATAATTTAAGGTACCCTGACCCAACAACCCCCTCTGCTATTTTACACACTTTATCTCTCCCATCTCATGCTATTCACTTGTTCATTAACTCCCTTAACTGAAACTTTAGACTTTAATTTAAATTTAATTCTACATATTAAAACTACATTTACATTTTTCAAAAATATATTAAAAATTAATGCAGAATAAAAAACAAACTCTTAAATTTATAAAAACTTGTGCATTATAATATACATTGTATTGCAAAAGTTACTTTCAACTAGATAAAAACAGTTTGATCTGCTTTTAAAATAAAACTTTTGCTTAGACAAATAAATTTAAAATTACATCAGAGATTATATTTTTAATAAATTAAAAAATAATAATTTCTATTGTTATAGCTTTAAATTTATTAAAATATTTCAGAAATTTGTGTTTGCTAAAAGCTTATAAAATTGTATTATTCTGATGAATAGAGGTTTTAAAAAAAAACTAAATAAATATAAAATAAAACATAAAGTTATAGTTAAAACATAAAAGTATACTGACTTACCATGATTGCCGTTAACTTGTTTACGGCTTTAGGAAACTTGATTACTGTTTTTGGAACATTTAAAGCAATTAGAAGCTAACTATATTAGTTTTAGCCGCAACTGGAGGCGTTAGGGGGCTTTTTGGCTGTAAAGTTTATATGAGGAGAAAATAAAATTTTGGTTTTTATGGTTAAGTGGCATGATAAAAAACCATTCAAAATAACTAGAAACATTATTTTACAACAAAAGAATTAAAAATACTAATTTTTGAGTCAAATGGTAAACAATTTGCAAATGATTTATAAAGAAATTATATAGTTCAATGCATAGACACTATAGCCAAAAAGCCCTCTAACGCTCCCAATTGCGGTTAAAACTAATATAGTTAGCTTCCAATTGCTTTAATTGTTCCAAAAACAATAATCAAGTTTCTTAAAGCCGTGAACAAGTAAACGAATACCATAGTTAGTATAATTTAAAATTTATTAAAAGCTTAAAGATTACATTATATAACAATATACCATATATTGTAATTCTAATTTAGATTTTGCAACATTTGTTTAAAAAATAACTCTTGTTAGTAATTTGCATTTTAAAAATAAAATTTGAATTTTTTAAAAACAATTAATTAGATGATAACAGTGATAAAAAATTGTGTCAGAGAAAATTTTGACTTAAGAGAATACTTTTAAACAAATACAAAACACTTATTAAACAAATGATCTATTTATTAAAAAATAAAGGCTATAAGATAGTTTCTTAAATATCAAAAGTCTTTTATTAAAAGTTATTGTTTTGAACTTTATTGTCATTTATTACTCAATTTTAAGAATATTAATTAATTTATGTGCAAATATTAACTGGCTTTGTTTAGTAAAAAAACATATTTTGATTCAAAATTACTTAAATTAGAAAAATTAATTATTTCTTAAATTCACGTTTATATTTTAAAATATTTAACAATCAAACTTACCAAATTAAAAAAAAATTAGTTTATAATAAATATTTAGCTTGTATATTTATAGATTTTAGACTTTATAAAAAATTGATATTTAATGTAAAACAAAACTAAATTATTAAACTGAATTTACTATAATTTATATATTATTCTATAAGTTCAATAAATAGTCTATTTCAGTAATCTTCAGTTATAAAAGTTTAAAAATGTTATTTAGCTTTTTTTACTATTTATTAAACATACAAAAACATGCTAACTGAATAAGCCTGAGATAGGCCAGACGAGACTTTTCAAATATATTGTTTTGTATTTCTTAATAAGCAGTAAAAAAACCTAACTAACACTTTTGAACTCTCAATAGTTGGAGACCAGTGGCCTATGTAAACTAATTGAACTTAAAGTGTAATGACCAAAAGCAATTAAATTTAAACTATCTTGTTGCACAAACAAATAATTAACAACTGTAAGATAATTTACTTTTTTCTAACTTTGTTTCGAAACTTTCAAAAATATCATTAGTTTTGTGATTAACAAAGTTGTGAACAGATAAGCTATAGAACAGTTTGCTAAAAAAACAATTAATATTTATTTGATTAAATTGCTTTGTTTAAGTAAAAAATAAGCATGCATGTTAAAACTCTTTTAGGAGAAACGTATTTATTATGTTTGCAATTATTTTAGTAAAAAATATTTATATAACTAATCAATGATTTTGTTTGCTTTGACTTTCTTTACTCAAATAATTTCAATCAGATGCAAAGAAAAGATTTATTTTTGTCTTTAGGCAAAAATTGGACATAAAAATAGAATAGAGATATTGAGTAAATAGGATCTATATTTAAACTGCCTAAATAAACTTGGACAAACTAAGACAAAAACTTTTGTAAATTTAATTAATTATTATTTGATGTAATTTATATCTAAATTAAATTTGAATTAAAGAAATAAATGGATTACTGTTTTTGTATTTGAAATCAAGCAAATATTTTGCACTATAATGATATTATAAATAGATTAACAAGTAAATATTATTTTTAACTCTAAATTTTTAATTTTATTAAATAAAATAATGATTATGTTCGAGTTTTATACTTATATAAATTATAAATGATTTATAATTTATAAAAGTCTTAAATTTTATAAATAATTAAATTAATAATTGTTTAATTATTTATATTGTATTAACAAAATAGTGTTTTTAATAATTAATTAATACAAGTTTAAAAAATTAATGTTTTACTTTATTTTAAGTTTAATATTAGTTTAAAATCTAAACAATTTATTGAAAATATACAAGCTATTTTTTCTTTAAAAATAAACATTACTTATATCTATTTTGTAGCAAAACTTTGATTGATTTTAAACAGCAGAATTGTAAATATTTTAACCAAAAAAGTAAACTGCATTTTATTTGATAAATATATTATTGTTCATTGAACTCGGAACATTTTTAGGCCCAACTATATATTTGAATTCAAAATTGTAATTTACTAAATGGAAATACTTTCAGGTGAAAGAATATTGATGGTTTGTTCGAACTATAAATTTTAATGTGATTTTAAATGAATTGAAAATGTTTTGAGACTTAACTCGACTATTAATAAGTTTAAAAAATATTTTATTATACTTTGGAAAGTTCGAGAAACTTGAAAAATTGATAAAATAAACTCCAGAGGCTAGAGATGACAACCAACTGCCTACTATTGTTATGAGTACAGTTGAATCAGATAAAAATAATATGATGAATTCTTGTGTAAATTTTGTCAAAAATCTAGCAACATTTTTGTCAATAAATAATATTACTATTTGCATTTTATTCTGAATAAATAAATTAAATAAAAAAAAATGTTGTTTTTAAATAAGTATATTAATTACTTAACAAGATTTACAAGATAATTTTGATATACAGAGAGAAATAAAATAAGAAATTGTTAAATTTATTATTTATAAATTTTAATATTATATAAAGTTATAAAAACTGTTAACAAATTGAAATTTTATAAATATAAACTTAATTTTTATTTAATAATTAAATTCTAAAGTGCTAACGGCTTAAAATAAAGTCACAATCATTTTTAATAAGGAAATTAAGTTAAATAAAAATAATGCAAATTTTTATTGCCAATTATGTTTAAGTAATATTTAATTTAAATTATATATTTAAAAATTAAGTAGTTTGAAATTTTTGTTGTTTTTAAAGGTATTAAAGTTAGATAGACAATTTAGTCAACTAATTTGTAGTTTTAAGTCTTTTAGCTATTTATTGTTAACAACTAAAATACATATATAATGTTTTTTACTTTATTTAAAATTTATTATAGTTTTTATATTAACATTATAAAAATTTTTGTTTTAAGAAGCTAATTATTATTATTATTATCTAAAGATTATCTAAAAATCTTTATATTATTATTATTTTATTAATAATTAAACCAAAAAAAAAATTCAATTCACTGTAAGTACTCTTTGATTATTTGTTAGCAAAATTCCAAACACTTAAAACCTTGTTCTTTTTAATCAAGTTAAACTATTTAATTAAGTATAGTATTTGGCAAATATTTTAACATAATTGTAGTTAAATTCGTACATATTTTGGTTCAATGATCACCAATTGTCTAACAGGTTTGCAATGAATTATTCAACACATCTCTGCATTCATTCAATTATATCTAAAGAACTTTAATCGCATATAACGCTCTTCTCTTCAATATAAAGAATATTCTTTATCTCTATTTTAGTGGTGAATGACATTAAGGATGTTTTTTTTTTGCATAAGTCTAGCGATTGGTAAGAAGCAACACTTTCACTCAATAGGCCATTACTCCTACGACTCATCCATTTATATCTTAGCCAAAACACTATTGTATTAGAGATACCATTGAAATAAAATGTATTTCTATTATAATCAAATGCCATTTGTTTTAAAGTTTTCAAACCATACGTAAAATATTTTTTGTTTTATTTTTACAGGTTTTGAAATACATTAATCTATTCTTTGTAAAAAAAAATAATTTATATATTTTGAATGAAATAACAATTGAAAAAACCCTTATTTTTCATATGTCTCGGGAGAGAAACATGAACTCAAAGCCGACATAAATTATATATCGATTTTTGTATTTTGAAACGTTTGCAAAAATAATATCTTACTTAAAAAACTTGTTTTGACACTGAATTGTCGCCAAATTGAAAATTTTGAAGTCAGACCCGATTCTACAGCTTATGTTTGCAGTTCTTAAAACAAAATGTTTTATTTTATTTTTAACTTGTAGGAAAATACATATTTTTTATATATTTTATCTCAAGCATCTGAATAGAAATAAAAATCCAGATAAATCAAATTACAAAATATTGTTTTGTTTTTTAGTTTTTAAATTTTATTATTCTTTAAAAACTAAATATTTTCACAAGGAATAAAATTTTATTTTGTTTTAAATACACTTCAAATATAGATTTTATGTAAATTCAATTTCAAATACCATCAATAATAAAACTACTATAGAATAAAAAACAAAAATATTCAAAATAAAAATTATAAATAAAATCAAAATTATATCATATTCTTAGTAACATATAAAAAAAGCTCTCAATAAAAAAAATCTGGAATTTTGCGATTAATTTGTTTTGAAGGCTAACTTTTAGCATAACCAAAGGTGGGGTTGTAGTGAAAACCCCCTCCCCCAATTTTTAATTTGTATTTTAACATAAACTAAATAAATTGAATTAAATTATTAAACAGAATAATATTACTAAATTAAATTGATTAAATTAAAATTTAAACTAATAAAATTTTAACAAAAAATTTTTATAACTCCCCCAGGTTGACAAATCTTGGTTAGTTTTTGATAGGTTACTCAAGTTTAGAAATAACTTATTTAAGAAATATAAGCCAAAGATTGCATTTATGCAATATGTCTATAGAACTGTATGTATGTATCGATAAGTAGAAATGCATTCAACCCTAACCCACACTAATGTAGACTAACTAATGTAGACTAACTAATGTAGACTAACTAATGTAGACTTACTTATTAGTTGAAAGTGTAAGCCGAGTCAACACTGCATATAATTCTGTATAAAATATTTTTGTAAAAAGAATCAGCTTAAAACAAAAACTAAGTCAGCAGTTTATTTTATCCTTTTTAATGTGCTAAATTTTTAAAATAAAAATAATTTTTAATAAAAAAAATTTAATTTCAAAACAAAATTTAATAAATTAAACTTTTGACGATAAAAAATAATAATGAAACTTTTTATAAATAAAATATATACCGTAATCGTAATCTCTTACAGTTTAATACATGCATATAAGACAAATATCAGCCAAAATCCTTTCCTGATTTTGAAAATTGGCATTTATCTCTTTAACATTTGGTCCACGAAAAGGTACCCCTTCGCCTTTGGTGGCCGGCAAATTTTTTTGTTTTGGACCTAAATTATAAAATTTTTTCTAAATTAGTGCTAAAGAAGGTTTAAATTCAATTAAATTGGGCAAAATCATAAATATTTTAGTTTTTAACGTCTGAAAAAAAATCTCTTCCCTAATACATCCTAAGTTTTTGGCTAATTTTTTTTAAATTTTTCCCCTGACTCCCTGGATCGGCCCACCTTTTCAATCTCTAATATAAAATAAACCTGGGTTCCATTTACTTACAGCTCAAGATATAAGAGCATGTAATTAAAAGTTAGAACAAAAAATAGATTTTAACAATATGTTCAAAATAAAAAATTTTAATAATAAATGTTAAAAGAGCTTGGCCATTAAATTTTTTTAATTTATTAAAATTTAAATCTTTAACAAATACTAAATTTAGTAAAACATAATCAAAAATTTTTGCAAAATTAGAATGATTAAAAGGCGATGGCCGAAGATTAAACAATATTTTTATTTTTAAAAATTATTTTAATCATAATAAAACAATATGATATAATAGTGAAATGCGCAAAAATTATTCTTGTAACTAAATTATATAAAAA
>JAQFXP010000297.1:0-34806 GCA_034693685.1 Belba bartosi | reverse complement strand
AAACAAATTTTAAGTGAATTTATCTATCATTTCTCTCTTAAATGCAACTCACATTAATTTATTGTAATTTATAACAAATTTGTCTTATTTTGTCACAGTAGTTTTGTTTTTATTTTTGAAATGTTTCTGGTAAATATTTTTTAAAAATTTTAAAATATTTTATATTTTATAATAACTTATTATATATTAATATTTTATATAAATATTTTGCTAATATTAATATTATATATTAATTTATAAATTTTATTATTATTTGAAGGACACTAATAATAATGATATGCTTTAATTAATAATTAGTAATTATTATATTTTTTTAGCTTTAGAATGACATTAACAGATAAATTAATTTATAAAATATGTTGTTACTTTTGTATTTTATTGACATGTGTTTTTAATTAGAATTTAATTATTAGCTTATTGTTTTACGCTTGACTTTATTAGGTAAAGTTTATTTTAAAATTATTTAAACTAGTAACAAATTTTAATTTAAAGCAAATTAGAAAAATGAATAATTATAAAACAAATGCGATTAAACGTAATGATAATATTAAAATAATAAAACCTAACAAAAAAAGATTGGTTCGAATAGATTTAGATAAAATAGACTTATTTTGTGCAAAATATTATTTAAGTTTGTCAAAATCATGGGATGATTACGAAAACCACATAATTTATCCAAAAAGACTTTACATCAGTATTGGTCTAAAAATTGCAGTTTTGATGTTTGCCTTAAAATACGCTATTTTTACGATATTTGACAATAAGTGGATTCAATCAATTACTGCAAATTCAAGTTATTTATTGGGTAATCCACGTCTAATATCAGTTTTATTTAGCCTTGCTGCACTACTAACTCTAAACGTTCTGGCAATTACTTTATACAAAGAATTAACTAGAAAAGATCACTTAATTAGCTATTTAAATAAAATAAAATTATTTCAAATAAATAACAAATTAAACATAACAAATTCACGCAAATTTAATTTAATTTGTAATTTTATAATAAAATACTTATTAAATATACTATTCTATCCGTTTGTCATCTCTTGCTTTCTATTGCTATTCTCGTCGACTATTATCGCATATTTTGATAAAACAATGAATTTTTCAATAATTAGTGTTTTATTTTCGGCTGTAATTACGTTATGTTTTTCGTATCAATACTGTATTGTATTATTGGGTGGATTTTCGTTTTGGTTTTTATTATTAGTTTTTCTCAAATATCAATTTAAACAAATTAATGAAAGAATTATAATATGTTTTCAAATAAAAAATACAAAATATTTATTAAATCAAATTTATAGACATCAGGCAATTACTAAAGAATTGCATAAATTGAGACAATTTATGAATTGGATTGTATTCACACTATATCTGCTTTCGGCCCGAATTATAGATTTATTAATATATTTAGTATTCGATAATAAAACCACATTTTATGCGAAAATTTTCATTATTTTTTTATTGATACTCTTTTCTGCTTTAATATTCATTTTGAACCTAATGTGCGCTTCACTGACCAGAACGGCTCATAATTGTCGACCAATTCTTTACAGTTTTATAATTAAAATTAATTCAAATTTTAAACAGAAATTAAAAATTCAAACATTTATTGAGAAGTTGTCTGGACCTGACATTGGGTTTTATTGTTTGGATTTGTTTCCACTAAATATTTATGAGTTTTTCGA
The DNA here is from genome assembly GCA_034693685.1 of Belba bartosi. Classification (NCBI taxonomy): domain Eukaryota; kingdom Metazoa; phylum Arthropoda; class Arachnida; order Sarcoptiformes; family Damaeidae; genus Belba; species Belba bartosi. The sequence continues at coordinate 33,118 of JAQFXP010000297.1, read as the reverse complement.
TTTTTGCTGTAAATTAGTTTCAAATTATATTCTTATGATAAGTCTTTTGAAAACTTCTAATTAAATAACTTTTAATTAATAATCAATATCATTAAAACTTTTTATACTTAATAATAAATAAAATTTTAAATTATAAATAGACGCATTTTGCAATGTACAAAAAATTAATAAAATATTTATTTAATCTCATTTCTATCAAATAAACATTTAAATTAATCATCTTTTTCTTCTTTATATAATAAATTAATTAACAATAAATGTTTATTTTTATTATTTTATATTATTTTTTAATTTTAAGTTAAAAACTAATAATCAAATTATTGGTAAATATATATTTATTATTTTTTGGTTAATATATTTTAATTAATTTTTTCTCTAAATTAATCAAACTAATTTGTTTATAATAATTCAAAATTTGTTTTAAATAATTAATTACATTTTGAGTAATGAAATTTTGTTTGTTTTACATTGATTTTTCTTAAACTTAAAAAAATTATATTTAAAAATATTTAATTTTATTACTTATTTAAGAATTTAAAGTACTTTTGTTATTGAAAGTAATTGAATGTAAAATCTTTAATTAAAAACCTCAATTTATCAACCTTAAATTAACAATGTAAAATCAAATTAATATACCTGCAATTGATAACTTTAGTTTATACATATATATAATTAATTATTTATAATTAATAATAAAATAGTTTGATATTTGACCCAACAATTACTTATCTAATTTTGTCTTAAAATAAAATTTCTAGTTATTTTGAATAACTTATACCAAACCACTCAACCATAAAAACTAAAATTTTATTTTTCTCAATATTAAATTTTTAACTAAAATACCCCCAATGCCTCCATTTGCGGCTAAAATAAATATAGTTTGCTTTGAATATTTTAAAATCAATAATCAAGTTTCTTAAAGCTATGAATAATAACAATGAACTCATACAGTAATTAGTGTTGAAGCAGAAGTAAAGTTGTAGCAAAATAAAAGCAAAGTTTGATCGGTAATACATTAGCATTATATTATTTATTAATAGTTTTATTTACACAACAAAAGTTATGAAATATTTATGTACAGTATGTAACCGACATATTTTTAAATATAGTTTAAAATTAATTTTGTAAAATGTTTAAAAATATAGTTTTTTAAATAAAAACTTGATTCTCTGAATATTTATATGAGTGAACAACCTATTTAAAAATCTATAAATTATTAGAACAGGTACTTAAATAATAAAATTTCATTTGTGATAAGGATATTGCAATATTATGTTTTTACAAGATTATATTTCTATTTATTTCCATATGCCGTCAAATATAAAAATAAAGTATTTTATGTTTATTATCTAAAAACATAAAATAATAAATATACACATTATAAGTAAATGCTCTACTATGTAATAAATAAGCAAGATTAAACAACATGATCTTAATACATTTTCGAGAGTTGATTTATTAAATTCCATTTCCTAAATTTTTAAATCAACGCTATATACTTTTAATTTTAATTCAAATAGTCAAATTCCATTTGCTAGATCCTCAAACTATACAAATTACAAAGAGTAGTAATAAAATTGCCAGCCGCTTTTGGTAGCTAAAATAGCTAAAGGATATTAGTAATACTTTTTTTTATTAACAACCTTTTATGCCAGGCCTTATCGATTTGCAGTCAATGTGCTCACTTTTTTTTTATTAACAATCTTATATATTAAACTTTAATAATCTGCAATCAATACACGGAAAAAGTGTGCGAATCCTAAACTAATTAATGCAAAAATTTCTTATATTTCTTCAAAAATGTGTTAAAAATTAGTTTGAATAAAAACTAAAACTTTAATTTGTAGAAGAATTAACTTAAGTTTATAGCATTTATTTTTATGTTTTGTCAATTACAAATAAAATTATTTATTTATTTTGCTTGGTAATTTCTTAAATAATTAAAGTGTTTTTAGTTAAATAACAATTACGAATTTTAGTAATAAATTTTTATTTAAAATACAATAGAACACATCAAAAAATAAAATAATCAGTCTTATAAGTTAATTAGTTACTATTATAGTATTAAACAATGGTTAAGAATATTTTGTCCAATAAGTGTATTTCAGTTTTTATTTACATTTATCTATTAGAAGAAAATGAGTAAAAATTCAAATTTAATGATTAAAAGAAATTTAGTTAATCTATAGATTAATTGCTAAGCAATATTAAAATTAATGTCAAAATTAAGGTATAAATACAAAACAAAAAATACTTCAAGCATGTAACAAAAGAATTTGTCTCAAACAACAAACTGTAACAAAATATAAGAATGGAAAGAAACGGCGGTTTTATGTGTCGAAAGTGGACGTTATTCACATTATGTCTGATCGGAATTATATTAGCAATTATTTTCATTATTGTGTTTGCAAGTGGAACAAGTGTAATTATTATTTTTTTTTTCTTTTTATTTATTTAAAGATTTTATTAACATGCATTTGATTTTTTAATAGATAGCCGTAGTTATATCGATTGGCGTAATAACAATACTAATCGAATCATTTGGTTTATTCGGTGCCTATAAAGAAAATTATTGCCTAACACTAACCTATGCTATTTTGATGACCCTGGCCACTTTGGGTGGCATCGCAGCAGCTATACAAGCACCTCCATACTGGTTCTCATTTGTTTATAACTTGTTTGTTACTATTGTTGCTTATGTTTTTGCACGAGATTTGCATTAAACTAAATCGTCTGTACATGTAACAGTTTATTAAATATATTTTAATATACAGTCTATTTATTAATATAAAGCCACTTACAAACAACACTTACATCAGGGATTGAGAAGCTCGACCGATCCAGGGGGGGGGGGTTAGAGGAAGGGATTTTTTCAAATACGCTTAAAAATTTAACATGATTTAACTGGATTTAAACTAAATTTAGTTAATTTAACTAGATTTAAACCTTTGGCAAAAAGTCGAGGGAAGGGATACCTTTTCGCGGAGCAAATTCTAGAGGGAAGAAATGCCAATTTTCAAAATTAGAGAGATTTTTGGTTAATTTTCCCTTCTTAATTTATGACTTATACATTGTTTTATTACTATTTAATATTTAGAGAACATATATATTAAAATTGTATAAATTTAGTGTTTAGTAAATTTAGTATAAACTAAACTTATATATTTTTTAAATTTTCTAAAGCTTTCTTTAATAAAAATTATCAACGATATTTATATTGACTTTTTGATTGTAAATTAAACTTTTAAGAGAGCTTTTATAACAAAATATTCAATAAATGTTTAACTTTTACCGTTTGTTAGCTTTTATTTTCTATTGCTATTCTCGTCGATTAATTTATTATCGATTATTTTAATAAAACAATGAATTTTCCGATGCGTTAAATATAAATATAAATTTTTTTTAACAAAACAAAATGCATTTGTATTAATTTGCATAGCAACTGAAAAACTTAATTATAAATAATACGAATAATCTAGGTCAATTATAAATTTAAATAATTAAAGAGATTATGAACTTTTAATTATATACTTTGACCAATTGTATATAAACTTAATAAATAATTTAATTAGTAAAATTATCTGTCACAAAAACGTATTGTTAATTAATTCATTATTTTTAGTTTAAATTTATATAATAGTTTATATAATTGAAACGTAATTTATTTTATTATATTAAGTTATTATTTTTAACTTAATACACAGTTTTGTGTATCATATAAATTAATCTAAAATAATTATATAAAAAAATTTCATAAAAAAAAGTTCAAAACTTACAAATTTAATCTAGATAACTTAAATAAAATAAATAATTATAAAAGGAAAAAAAATAAAACTAGTAAAAAATAACATTATGTCTGGTCGAATTAATTTAGAAAAAGTGGATAAATTCTGTTCGAAATATTATCTAATTTTATCGAAAACATGGGATGATTACGACAATCATATAATTATTTCAAAAAGACTTTATATAACAATTGCTATAAAAATAGGAGTTTTGATATTTACACTAAAATATAGTATTTGTGCGATATTTGACAAACACTGGATTCAATCATTTACTGCAAATTCAAACCATTTATTGGGTAATTCCCAACTTATGTCAGTTTTATTTGTGCTTGCTGCTATTTTAAATTTTAACGTTGCTTCTATTATTGTATATAAAGAATTAGTTAATAAACATCACATGATGAAATTTTTAAATAGAATTAAATTAAATCAAATAAATAACAAATTAAACATGTCGAATTTGCGCAAATTTGAACTGGTTACTAATATTTTAGCAAAATATTTATTAAAAATATTATTTTTACCCTTTGTCATTTCTTGCTTTTTATTGCTATTCTCGTCGACTATTATCGCATATTTTGATAAAACAATGAATTTTTCAATAATTAGTGTTTTATTTTCGGCTGTAATTACTTTATGTTTTTCGTATCAATTCTTTGCTGTATGTATGGGTGGTTTTACGTTTTGGTTTTTATCATTAATTTTCCTTAAATATCAATTTAAACAAATTAATGAAAAAATTGTAAAATGTATTGAAATTAAAAATACAAAATATTTATTAAATCAAATTTATAGACATCAGGCAATTACTAAAGAACTGCATAAATTGAGAGAATTTATGAATTGGATTGTATTCACACTATATCTGCTTTCGGCCCGAATTATAGATTTATTAATATATTTAGTGTTCGATAACAAAACCACATTTTATGCGAGAATTTTCATTATTTTTTTATTAATACTCTTTTCTCTTATTATATTCATTTTGAACCTAATGTGCGCTTCTCTGACAAAAACGGCTCACAATTGTCGACCAATTCTCTACAGTTTTATAATCAAAATTGATTCAACTTTTAGACAAAAATTGAAAATTCAAACATTTATTGAAAAGTTGTCCGGACCTGACATTGGGTTTTATTGTTTAGATTTATTTCCATTAAATATCTACGAGTTTTACGATTTTTGCACCAAGTTAATTTTTAATTATATTCTTATGATAAGTCTTTTGAAAACTTCAAATTAATTATTTTACAAATATAAAACAAATATCAGTTAAAAAATATTATTATATTTCTATATAAATATAATAAACAATTAAAGATTGATTTAAATAATAACTTTTAGACAATTATTAGTTGTTTTTCAGTTTACTTGTCTATTTCGGAGAAAATTAAACAGGTTTTAATATTAATCTAAATTTAAACAAATTATACTTAAAAATAAGTTTTTTCCGACATATAAATAATAAAAACATTTAACTAAATAAAATAAAATAAAATTTATTTTAATTTATATAAATTATTAAAAATTAACATAACATATAAAATTAAATATATAGCTCATTATTACTGTTTTAATATTAAAAGCTATGAGCAATACACTTTTCGTTAATTTAATATACTTTATTGCCAATTATAATGTTATTCTATGTTTGCTTTTATTTTTTTTGTTAGAAAAACATCATACAATACTTTATAAAACACACAATTAACACACAAATTGTCATATAAAATTTAATCAATATTCCATAAAATTTATTTTGTTTTTTATAAAATGTTAATTATGATAAGTTATTTTAATCACTTATAAAATTAAAGTAATAAAATTTAATATAAAATTATTACTTTAAATTTTTAAAATATGTAATTTTTTTATTAATTAATTTAATAAAATATATTAATTATAATTAATTAAAAAGTTTTTTATGCTATTGCTATAATTTATTACATTGTTAAAAATAATTTAATTTTAAGAATATGCCATAAATTATTCTGTTGTTAGTTCAAATTAATTTAAACTAATTTAAATTTATTTGTACTCACTTTTCAGACAAAAAATACTCGCTTATAAAGAACAAATGTTTAGAAGTGGAGAACAAGATATATATTTTATATTAAAAATATTTTATTTATAAACAGTAATTGAAAAGAAAGAATCGGGCAAAAGTCTTACTAATTTTAAAAATTAGCAGTTATTCCTCTAGCTTTCTAGTATTCCTGTAGCTACCTATGATTTTAATGTATAGTTATTTTTGTTGTACATTTGTTTTGAAATAAATATATATTTAAAGTCTAGCATGGTAAAGTCAAATTTTATATGTTAGAGAATACAAATGAACTTAACTTTAAATAACAAAAATCTAACAAACTTGAATGCTATTAAAATTATTTAGAATTTTTTGCATATATTTAATATTACATTTGGTATTGTGTTTTTGTTAAAACTTATTAAAAATATAAAATTTAAAGTATAATAATTGTAAAGGTAATAACTTTGTTAACACAAATTTTGGCCAAAAACCTAGGGGGTATCAGGGAAGTGATTTTTCCAAAAACACTTAAAATCCCATATATTTATAATAAAATTTTGCCTAATATAACTGGATTAAAATTAAATTTAGCACTAATTAAAAAAAATACCTTTTTTTGGACCAAATGCTAGGGGGATATAAATGCCAATTTTCAAAATTAGGGGGAAATTTTTGGCTGATTCTCCCTCTTCATAATGCTTGATTTTGACTAATTTTAAGAATTAAAATTTTGCTATTTTCCTTCCATTATTTCAAATGCATAATTAAATTTAGCTAAATGTTTAATTTTATTTATTTAAAGTATTATGTACAAGTTAATTTTGTTATAAATTATAATGTAAACAAAGAATAAAGCACTTGTTTATAAACTATTTAATCTTTTTAATAATAGATATAATTTATTTTATACTTTAATGATTAAAGTTTAATTTATTTTATTGTTTATCCATTTGCAGTATTATATAATTTAAATTTACAACATTAAATTTTATCAATTAAAATTTTTTAATTTTTTAATGCAATTTAAAATAACACATTAATTTTTAAAATATTAAGTTTTTTATATAAAGTTACTTAAATTTAATTTGATTAAATAAATTACTTGAACAAGAAAAATCTAAATTAAACTAAATTTACTTGCCTTTATTTGCGAAACAAAACAATCAAAAGTTAATTTAATTAAATTCAGGTTATTATTTTACAAAGATTTATTTAAATTAATTTTATTATAATTACTTTAAACTGCATTACTTTAATAAATTGACTTTTTAGATAGCCCAGATTATCATTCAAAATTTACTCAAATTGCCATCCAGATGCGAGCGCCACACTCTGTTGGACAGTAATGTCATTGGGTGTAAGTATAATCCGGTGGACGCATATTAGAAATTGGCGTTACGTATGGCTGATAAGTCTGGGGCGCATAGGCTTGCACTGGAATCTGGGTTTGATCTGTTGGCATATATGGCGGTGGATAAATTATACTTGGCCTGGCTTGATATTGGCTATTTAATGGACATAATTGCCCCGACACAATCGGTCCGGTCACAATCACGATGTGATTCAGTGTAACAGCTATTTGTCTAATTTGGTGTAAATTTCTGGCAAAAATAAGGGCCAATTTAAAGGCTATTAATTCAAGTGCAGTCGGCACCCAATTGATTAAATAATTATAAAATCCGGAAAAAACCAAACTTGTTACAAATACAAGTGCTATAAGTAAAGCGTAGACTAGAGTGAAAACAAAATGCTCTTTATATGCGCCGAATATACCCAAAAACTGGACTAACACTGACATTGCATTAACGGATATGATTAACTAAATGAGAGTTAATATTAAAATTTAAGTATTTTTAGTTTTAATTTGAAAATTTAAAATATTTGATTATTTTACCAAATAGTGATCATCGCGTAGGCATGCTGATATTGATTGCACCACTATTGACAATACAATTATACTTAAACATAGTGTAAATAATGTCCACTTTACACAAATCAACGACTTTTTTAAACGTATAAATTCTTCCATCATTTATGAGAATTTTCTTTAAATTAGATACTTTTGTTATAGTGCTGTCAATTATATCAGTGTTTTCTATCTAATCCTTATAACAAAGTATTAATTATTTCTTGAAATTTCACGGAATAAATATTAACATTGATAATTTAGAGTATCATTGATAATACATTTTAATTCTTATAAAATGTAAAACTAAATGTATTACCAGGATATTCTTAGCTGTTTACTAGTTATTATGTTTATTATCATGATTAATTCATTAAATCAATTTCTTATAAACATATAAATTCAACTGAAATGTTAAATCTTTTCGATATAATTAACTGATTTTTGTTTTTATCTAATGATTTGAACTCAAATTATATAATATTGAGTCGAAGTCTATTCATTACAAATATTAAACTAAAAGTGAATTATGAATACTTGTAGTCTAATCGCGGCTCATATCTTAAGACTGTACTTGTTTAGTATGCAATTACGATATTTAATCGCATTATACTTTAAATGTGTTTCAGTATAACAATCAGTTTTTCTCAGTTTTCTATTAATTGTAGTCAAGACTCGACACACATTTGTAATGTTTCGCTCGATTTATTAATTATTAAATATGTAGTTATTTAACCGCTTTGTAGTCCAGTTCTCGTCTCTTTGCTCGCGCTTTAACTAATCCGTTCATTACTAATCAGTTTCGGGCAATTGATGACTTAACTGCTCATTAGTTCCTACGCCACTATCTTTACCGTTAGCTCATCTCATGTTGCGTTACTGCTCCGCACTTATTGGACACAAGAATTAACCCTCATTTTTGCCGCAATTTTCAACACAATATCTGTCTTTACATTAATTTCATAAATCCACTGCATCTCTATATTTTAAACTAAATTTTTTACTTTTTTCTAAATCAATCTAAACGGCGATAATTTAGTTTAAATTAATTTAAATATGAATGCAATTTATTTGTTTAATTCTTATTTTACAAATTCTATTTATTTAAAGTATTACAGTCCATCCCGCTTAACGTGAATCCGCTTATAGTGAACTAATTTTTGAGAACCGAGTTTAATTATGCATAGAATTTTGATTGTTTATAGTAAATTCCGCTTATAGTGAACAAATTTTACGAAACCGAGCTGTTTACTATATCCGGGATAAATTGTATTCAAATTTGTACAAGTCTGTTTTCTTATAAACCGACGTAAATAAAGATTAAATTAATTGTATTACTTGTTTATAATATATTTTACCTTTTTAATGATAATATTATCTATTTAATTTATAACTTGATCTGTTTTTATTGCTTTATTGATACTTTTTAGTATTAATTATTAAATTTACAAAATGTAATTAGAATTAGACGTTCGGTAAGCATGTTCAAGTATTATTAAATAAAATAACTTTTTTATAATCCATAGTACAATATTCTACGATAAAACGTATAAAATTTATAACAAATAAATAAAAAAAATTAATTTAATTTTAAATTTCTTTTGCTACTTATCAATATTTCTAAATAAAGAATTATTTAAATTAAGTTTATTATAAATGCAGCACTTTGACATTACCACATTTAGCTAATTTAGATCTAGCATAATAAACTTAAGGCTGATAAGCCTATTATTAATGACATTGGTGATTAACAGTCAAAAGATTGACCTAGAATCTGGTTATAAATAATGATAATTTTCACAAATACTGTAAATATTAAACGTATAGTAAGTTTAAAATAATAAGAATTAATTAACAAAATAAAAATTTATTGAAGAATATTAATTTAATTACAAAACTATTTTTTATGTCATTTTATACATTGGATACATTTTATTTTATCAATTATAATTTTAAATTTTGGATTTATTTTATTTTTTGTTAAAAAAGCAAATAACAAATTGATTAAAGTAGAGTCAAAGCAATAATTATTTGAATATAAATGAATATATTTGAAAATAAATCTTAACACTATTGAACAAAACAATAAGAATCAAAACGTTAAAAAAAATCTTAAATAATTGTATAAATATTAGTGTTGTATAAATAATTGAAGTTAAAACCAGCTGACTAAAAATCTAACATATTAAATTAAAATATAATATACTCGGTAATCCAAACAAATCAAATAATAAAACAAAAAAGAATAAAAATAATTACTTGGTCATAGTTTTAAAATTAGCCGAAACGTACTTGGTTCCGTTCACTATTAATTAGAGGTTAATCTCGGGAGTCGGAAATCCCGGTCGAGTCCCGACTTTGAATATTTTAAATAATTATATAAATTTATTATAATACAAATTTAAATTAGTAAAACATTGGTTAAATCAGACTTTAATATAAAAAAAATTAATAAAAGTTTTATTCAGGCATTAAATGTAACCTCAAATCATGTGTTGAAATGATTTTATAAATTATTGTTTTAAATTGATCAAATTATAAATAAATTTAAATTTAATTTGAATTAAATATAATAATTATGACATACAATGATCATGGTATATAACAAAGATTAAGGAGGGAGATCAACCAAAAATCTTCTAATTCTATAAATTGGCATTTATCTTCCATTGCATTTGGTCCGCAAAATTGTTTTACTCTTCGGCAGAAGTCGTATGGTAAATTTTTAGAATTTTATGGCAAAATTAGGAAAATTGTTTTAATTGTTGCTAGATTCTATTTAAATTCAGATAATTTAAATCTAGTTTAAATGCAATTAATTAAAGTTAAAGTTTTAAAACAAAATTAAGTGATTTTAAGGCTTTTTAAGCATTTTTGGAAAATGTCCTATTCTTATTCTCCCCTGAATTGACCGAAAATCTAAATCTCTAGTACATAAAAAGTGCTAAAAACTGAGTCAAATGTAATTTTTTCAGTAAATACATAATTTTATATATAATTTACCTTAAATCGGAATCCCGACGGAAACGGGAACGGAAAACGGAAACGAAACGGAATAATATTGTGAATACGTATTAAATAATATAACGGTATAACTGTATATGCGTTCCGTAAATTTTCTAACTCTCAAAATATTTTTACGTATTAATTAGTTTTCCTGTATCATAATAATTTAAACAGTTATGCATTGATTGGCATAAAAAGCAAATAATTATTTAAATCTACCTACTTATGTGAAAGTATGTTATATAAACCAATAGAAAAAAGTTTGAAGTTGCACTAATAGAGTTAATATACAAAAGTTACAATTTAACTTGTTTATTAATACGCAAATTTGGAATTTTTCAAAGAAAAAGCGTGTGCACGCATGTCTTTATCCCATTCCTAAAACTGCACGCTTTTGCACGTTTTTGTTTAACCCCTCCCTCCCCCATCTCTGCGTGCGCACTATTTGAACGTCCCCTAATAAATAATTTCTCCAGAATGCAATGTCATAAATTGAATTAATTTCAAGTAAAAATTGATTTATTTGGATTGTAAAAAATTTACTTTAAGACAATTATCTATTACATATAAAATTATCATTGTTTTATTACATTGTTTTTGTCAAATAAATTAATTAATAAAAATAAAACTTAAAGTTAACGTAATTTATATAAAAAAAATACTAATAAAATAAATGTCAAATCTAAAGTGTAAATACGAATCAAAAATAAAATAAAAATCAAATGACAAGGAAGAATTGTCTCAAATAACAAACTGTAACTTAAAATATAATAATGGAAAGAGACGGCGGTTTTAAGTGTCGAAAGTGGACTCTATTCACACTATGTCTGATTGGAATTATATTGACACTCATTCTGGTTATTGTGGTTTCTGTAATCGTTAGTTCCGTTGCATATGATGAAACAAATGTAATATTTATTTTTTTATTTTAATTTATTTATTTGAAAAATATTTTTTAACATGTAACATTTATTTTTTTATATAGATAGCAATATTAATATCAGTTGGCGTTCTATCAATTCTGATTCAATTATGTGGTTTATTCGGTGCCTATAAAGAAAATTATTGCTTAACACTAACTTTTGCTATTTTGATGACATTGAACACATTGGGCTGTATTCCACAAGCCATATCATCACCATCGTACTGGCTCTCATTTGTGTTTAGCTTGTTGGTTACTATTCTTGCTTATTTTTTTGCACGGGATTTGTATCGAATTAGGCAAACTCAATCAGGTTATCAAAATGTTTAACAAGCATAAATTATATTTTAATATAATAAATCGTTGAAATCTTTTATTTCTATTTAATATATTATTAATATTTTATATATATGCATACGTGAGAGATAACAGTACTGTAAATCAAACTTTGCATATTTGCAGGGATTGTGAAGGGGGAGGATTATCCAAAAATTCCCCCCTGATTTTGAAAATTGGCATTTATCCCCCCTAGCATTTGGTCCGAAAAAAGGTACTCCCCCTCGAGGTTTTGCCAGCAAATTTTTTTGGTTTTTTGCCCAAAATTAGGAAATTTTCCCTAAATTGGCGCTAAATCCGGTTTAAATCCAGTTTAAATCCAGTTAAATTAAGTAAAATTTTATCACAAATATATAGGTTTTTTGAGCGTTTTTGGAAAAATCCCTCCCCTGATCTCCCTTAGGTTTTTGGCCAACATTTTGGGGAAAATCCCCACCCTGATCCCCCCTTGAAACGGCCGACCTTCTCAATCCCTGCATATTTGCCTCTTTGACAAATAATTTTAAAGTAAATTTGTTGTTGATTGCCTCCAAATTCTATATTGGGACTTTCAGCGTGCTCAAGGGCTCTTCATAGAAAATATCATTTATTTTGGATTAACTCTTTTCCATTATTGAATAAAATACTTTATTTAAACAAAATTTATTCATAATTTATCCAATTTTTAAGATTTTTGTTGTTGTAAAATGTTTGTTTGTGACAATTAAATTTTGAAATTATCAAATAAAAAATGTGCGCAAGCATTTTTTCATTCTCTCTCTTAGACACTGCACGTTTTTGCAAGCTTTTGATTGAACTCTTCCTCCCCCATCTTTGAGTGCGCACTATTTGTACATCACCTATAAAATACTCTCCGTTTCAATTTAAAACTTTCAAATGTTTAAGAGCAGTCATTATTTCTAAAATAAAATTAAAACCGTATTAGTTTAAGTTTAGTTTTAAATATAAGAAAATACTGCCGTATATGTAGTGTTACATTTAATAACATAATAAAAATTAATTATCTGATAATATAAATTATAAATGTTACTAAGGTAATATTTTATTTTGTAAATTGCAAGAAAAAATTAATTTGGTATTATAGACATTATATAAAAATTGATATAAAATATTTGATATAAATAATAGCAATAAAATACTTCAAAGTAAAAACTAATTAAACATAAGCGTTAAAAACATAAGAGTTTGGAAGTTAAAAGCAATATTAATATTAATGTATTACGCATTTAATTAATTATATTTTACAACATTATAATAAAAGTATTTAATAAAACACAAAAATTCATATTAAGTAAAGTCAAGTATAAGACTAAGAGTAAAATGGAAGTACAAAAGGATAAAAACTTTATTTATGAAAAGTGGACACTATTTACACTCACTTTAATTATAATTGTATTGACAATAGTGGTGATATCAATATCAGCAAGCTATATTAATAATGGCTATTTGGTAAAAGAATCAAATATGTTAAATTTTAAAATAAAAACTAAAAAATTTTTTATTTAATATTAACTCCCATTTAGCCGATAATCATATCCGTTGGCGTTATATCAATTTTAATCCAGTTTTTGGGTCTAATCGGCGCATATAAAGAGCATTATGGCTGTACTCTCTCTTACGCCATATTTATGACACTTATAGCTGTGGCCAGTATTGTCATAACTATTGATAGTTCAATCAATTGGGTGTCGACTGTGTTCTATATTATAGTCTGTGTTCTCGCCTATGATTTTGCCCGAAATTTACGCCGAATTAGACTAATGGCTATGAATCACATCGTGTATGTGACCGGACAGGTAGCTGTTTCCAGACAGGTAGCTGTTTCCGGACAGGTGGTGTCGGGACAGTTATATCCAATAAATAGCCAATACCATGCCGGTTCTAATGTGATGTTCCCACCGCCACATATGCCAACAAATCAAACCCAGATTCCAGTGCAAGCCTATGCGCCCCAGACTTATCAGCCAAACGTTATGCCTACGCCTTATATGCCTCCACCGGAATATACACTCAATGAGCCAACTGTCCAAAAGAGTGTGGCGCCAGCACCTGGATGGCAGGTTGAGTAAATTTTATATGAGTTAGCTAAAAAATATTCATGTACAGTTCATTCCACTTATAACGAATAGTAGTTATTAAACAAAATAATTTATAGTCGCATATAATGAATCCCGGTTATAACGAACGAATTTAGCAGAACCGAGCTGTTCGTTATAAGTTTGTTGGACTGTAATATATTTTTTAATTTTTGCAAATACCAATCGGGTATTCAATATTACTCATATATTTATACTTAACTCGGATGATAATTTTAATATTTCTAACGTAAAAATTAGTTAAAAATTTTAAATTATCTAATAATTTAAGATTATATACATATAATACAATTTTTATCAATGAAACAATAAAAACAAAATAAAATATTAATAAAATAATATTTATTATTAAAAATATAAAATTGTTTATATATAAGTATTTACATGATGTTTTATTTAGTTTATTTGAAAAATAGTTTTAAAGTTTTTGAATGACTTTTGTAAATGTATCTTGACTTAACTCAACATTAACAACAAGTTTTAATGCGAATGTGTGTCCAGACAATGGAAATAAGTTTATTGAAAAGAAACTATAAGAAAAAATGATTCATATAAAAAATTAAACAAAAATTATAATTAATTAAAGATTATATTGTGACCGCAAGGCTATACATGATTAACTTAGATTTACTGACCAGTAAATATTGAGCGGTGCAGAGGTGGAAGAGTGGGCTCAACAATCTATACAAACATTTGTGGTCTGCGGCCTATAAAAGAGGAATTAGTAGAGTCTGACCAGAAGTCAAATCTGGTGACTAATAACGGATCAGCTGAGGTGATGTCGGCGAAGATGTCCAGATTTTGACCGGAAAGAAAGGCAGTGAATGAGGATTGACCGCCACTACCGATATCGGCAAATTGTTGTGAAATGGATGGCCATGGCAGATGTGCATAAAGTTATACAAATAATAATACATAATTCGGTTACATAACAATTTTCAATAACAATTCAAAGTTAATGTACAAATAAAGTTTATTAAAGTTAATGCTATATTTTCATAAGCATTGGTTTTTGTTTGGCATTTCTTAATATATAAACAATAATAATTTAAATTTCACTAAAGTTCTGGCTTGGTTTTTATTATTGATAAAAAAATTCTAATTTATTAAATTAAAAATTTTATTAAACAAATAAAATAATTGCTAAAACAAAGCATTAATTGGTAATAAAAGTTAAAACCCGGGTTTGTTTGTAATTATTGTTTTGTTATCTTAAATTAATTTATTTAACACATAAAATAAATTAAATTCTCTCCAAATTTAAACAATTTTTTCAAATTTTGTTTTTTAAATATACAGTATTTTGATTGTAAACAAGTAAGTTATAACTTATAACTAATAAGATTAATAAATTGTACTGTATCTTGTAACTAAATACTTTTAAATTGCACTTGCACATTTATTTTTTAAAATTATTTGTAGCATGCACATGCTATGTATGCGCAAGTGTAGTGGTATTTAATGATGTAAAATTGCGTAAATTAGAGACAATTCGATTTATATTAAACTTAACACTCATTTAGAATCAATAAATACTTAAAACACAATTACTTTAAATTAAATCATTTATTATTAAATAAAAGTCTATAAACAATAAAATATAAATTAGAGGTAAGACATATTATACATGAAGTGATCACTATACTTTGAATAAATAAGAGTTTTATACTCATTTTTAAAAGTAGAGGACTTATAATACTGGCTATTGTAAAACTAAAATTGATGAGAAATTAAAATATAAATTCTGTTAAATGGCAAATAGACTTAGTTCTGTTAAGGGGAATTGCATTAATAGATTTTATATTTCCAATATATTTTCTTAAGCCGATAACAATGATAAATTGTCCGAACTTTATGAACCAAAAGGAAGAATTGAATGTTATTTTGAATATAACGTAAGTACGACATAAAATAATAGAAAATTATTTTTAAATTTTATTAAAATTATTCATGCAATTAGGTTCAATTTGGATTTAAATTTAATTTAAAACTTAAATACTGTTTTAATTTACTATCATTTCTGCTTTTAAAAAAGTACAACTAACTGGTAAGTCACTATAGCAAAATAATTTGCACATCTTATTACAAAATACAAAAATATTGTTTGAAGAATTTTAATTTAGACTTTACGTTCAATAAAAACAAAATATATATTAAAATAAAATTTAGTACTTTGACAAATCTACTTTTAGACAATCCAGATTATTATACAAAATTTAATTAATTTGCCATCCAGGTGCTGGAGCCACGCTTTGTTGGACATTTGGGTCATTGAGTGTATATTCCGGTGGAGGCGTAACGTATGGCTGATAAGTCTGGGGCGCATAGGCTTGCACTGGAATATGAGTTTGATTTGTTGACATATGTGGCGGTGGAAACCGTACACTAGGCCCGGCTTGGTTAAGTTGATCTCTCATTTGGCTTAATTGTTCCAACACAGCCACCTGTCTGGTCACATATACAATTTGACTCAAAGCCAAAATTAGTTTTAATCTGCGCAAATTTCGGGCAAAAGAATAAGAGACAAAATAGGCCATAATAATGGGTACAGTTGACACCCAATTGATTGGCGAAAATAATAAAGAAAAGACAATGCTGATCGGAAATATAACCATCATAAATATAAAGTAAAAAACAGCACAGACAAAATGCTCTTTATTTGACGCGAATAAACCCAAAAATTGGATTAAAACCGAGACTACATTAATAGATATTATTGCCTAAATAAGAATATAAAAATATAAAAATTTTTAGTTTTTATTTAGAAATTTAACAAATTAATTTTTTACCAAATAGGAATCATCTTTTATACTTGCTGATATTGATAGAACCACGATTGAACATACAATTACAATTAAACTTAGCGTAAATAATGTCCATTTTTCACAAACAAGGTACTTTCGTAAACGTATTAGTTCTTCCATTTTAATCTTATCGTTATATTTTTCTTTACATTAATGAGAATTTTTGTATTTTATTAAATAATTTGTTAAAGTACTGTAAAATATATTAAATGTTTAATGTAGTAATTTTTCTTTAAAATTTTAAAATAGAAATTTTACAAATAATTAAATAGATTAATTTGATATTTGTTTTAAATATTAGTTTAATTTAATTTATTATTAAAAACAATAAAATCAATAGGTTATTTTTTCTTAATAGATTTTCCATATTAACATTTATTTTAAATATTAAAAATAATACAATTTATTGTTAATTTTTATAAAATATCTAAATATATAACCATAAATGTTCCAGTGGCCATTCTGTGGCCACTTTTAATTGACGTCTAATATGGTATTTTAAAACATTTGCAAATGAATAACTGTTAATTAAATAATCAAGGCAAAATTACGCAATAAAAAGAAACTCTGTATATAACTAAAATATGTTAAATATTTTGGCCATTTTTATTAACAAATCATAATATAAAAATTAAGTTTTAATATATAGAATTTAAATACAACTAAGTCATATTTTTGTTGTATTCTTTTTAAAAGCCAATAATTAATTAATTAAATTATTGAGTTATTATAAATGTATTGAATTTTCACGCAAAGAAAATATACTTAAATCTCTCCCCTGATCCCCCCTTAAATTTTTGGCAACAATTTTGGGGAAAATTTCTCCCCTGATCCCCCCTGGATCGGCCGACCTTCTCGATCCCTGCTTAATTGTATTTATTATTAATAAAAATTATAAATTTAAAAATAAAAATATTATTAAAATTTTTAATGTACAGAAATATAATACGTTTGGTTTATTTAATATTATTCAATTTGCAATATAGCAGTAACAATTGTGTCATTCCTTCCCAACATTTGTGTCTCACTTATTGTGGTAAATGCTTACACTTAGCCGGAAACAATTTTTAAACAATCATGGCGGAAGTTTTAAAAACAACAAAATAATTTACATTAAATTAAATACAATTTGTTCCATATTTTTCATCCAATAAAGATATAAATTTTTAAGTTTTTGAGATAATTATTTTTTTAATTAATTAAAATAAAATAAATTATATTAATTAAAAATATGAATATTAATTTACCTGTAAGTACAATTAGTTTATTTTAAACAATTATTAATACTTTTTATTTTATTTATAGGATATAAATTATAGCCATATTATATAATGTAATTTATATTTATAAAAATTTTTAAATTATAAATAAGAATTTAATAGAAAAAATTTCTTCTAAAATTTTCTGAAAATTGTTTATATTTATTAAATAAAAATAAGAAATTTTTATACATTAAACACATCTTGAAGTTATAAAGAATTTCATCTTGAAGTTATAAAAACTAACATTTATAATTTACAATTATTAATTAATAACTGTTAATAAGTAATTAATTTTTATTATGTTATAAAATGTAAAACTAAATATATTAGCAGTATCATCTCATGTTTACTAGTTACTAAGTTATAATCAGTTGTTTTGGTTTTCGGCTCAAAACAGAAAATAAAAAATTTTTAATATCTTAACACAATTTGATTTATATTTCAAAGTTTAAAGATTACAATATTAAGCATATAATTATCAAGTTAAAGTTTTAAAACTATGATTTGATTTAAGTTAAGATTGTACCGGGGGTTTAATTGGGAGAATATTGCTATTTTGGGCCGAAAACCAAAACGATTGGTTATGATCGGTAAATTAATTTTACTTAGATCGTGATTTCAAATTAAATGTTAAATTTTTTTCTCATTACAATTAAATAATTTTTGCATTTATCTAATGATTAGAATAAATATTGTATATTTTAGTTTTTTAGTAATTGTTTGATCTGCCGGTGCTCGTAGACTGCTGACGAGATTCCGGGATTAACCAAACAAACACAAACGTGGATGGTGTGTTTAGAAGTTTTTATGTAAAGTTTCAACAGCAAAAATCTTGTTCATTTTCCGGGTTTTTTTGGTTTTGGATGCACTAGATATTTTTAGAGTGGATGCATTTAAAGTGCATGTTAATGAACACTAGACACTTACTTAAACAATAAATAATTAAACTCTTAATATACGTTTAAAATCGGAAATTCGGCTTATGCTGAGTTTCGTTAAACATTATTTATATAATTAATTACTTTAAGTCACTTTAGTTATAAGCAAAACAATTATAACTTTATTTAGTTTTTAAATTTAAAATTAGAGTTTAATAGTTTTTTTAAAACTCAAAATCCTTTACCTCCAACTTATCTAAATCAAAAATTGAGAAAAAGGTGGTTAGTCAAAAATTCTACTGATTTTGAAAATTTTCCCTTTTAGCAATTAATCCGCGAAAATATACATTCCTTCCCCTTCAATTTTTGACCAAAATTAGGAAATTTTTCCTAAATTGGTGTTAAATCCGGCTTAAATTCAGTTAAAATAACTAAATTTAGTTTAAATCTGGTTTAACACTAGTTAAATTGAAAAAAATTTCAACATAAATATATGGGGTTTTGAGCGTTTTTGGAAAAAATCCTCCCCTGATATTTTCTGGATTGGCAAACTTTCCTAATCTCTTGTCTAAATACATCTTGCCAATATGCAAATGTAAAGTGGGAAATTGGGTTTATATTTTATTTATTAAGTTATTGACTTATTATAAATATAATGAATTTTTACGTAACGGAAATATATTTAATTATATTTATTATTAATAAATATTTCAACTTTAAAAATAAAAGTATAATTAAAATTTTCAATGTAAAATATAAAACGGTTGATTTAGTTAATATTCTTTTTGTAATATAGCAGAAATAATTGTGGAATTCCTTCCCTATATTTGTAACTCCCACTTTTTGTCGGTGGTGGTACTTGGCCGGGTACAACTTATAAACAGTTATGGCGGAAGTTTCGAAAACAATTAAACAATTTAAATTAAATTAAATACAATTTGTTCCATAATTTGTTCATTCATCTAATAAAAATAAAAAATTTTAATTTTTTAATTTTTTAAATCTTTAATTTATTAATCTTCTCTGGAAATTATTTATATTTATTAAAAATAATAAAAAAAAACTTTTATACTTTAAGCATATTTTAAATTTTATCTTGAAGTTATAAAAAATTAACATTTATAATTTACAATTTATAATTAATAGATAATTAATTTTTACTATGTCATAAAATGTAAAACTAAATATATTAGCAGTATCTTCTTATGTTTACTAGTTACTAAGTTATAATCATTAAATGTTAAATTATAATTTCAAATTAAATGTTAAATTTGTTTTATTACAATTAAATAATTTTTTCTTTTAATTAATAATTAGAAAAAACATAGAATATTGTATATTTCAGTTTTTCAGTCGTAGTTGTTTGATCTGCCGGTGCTCGTAGACTACTGACGAGATTCCGGGATTAACCAAACAACAACAACCAATCTTGTTCCTTTTCCGGGTTCTTATGGTTTCGGATGCATCAGATATTTTTAGAATGGATGAAAATGCGTTAAAAACATATAAGTTTTCAAGTTAAAAAGCAATATTAATGTATTACACATTTAATTTATTATATTTTACAATATTATAATAAAAGCAATTAATAAAATACAAAATTTTACATTAAGTAAAACCAAATACTGTATAAGACTAAGAGTAAAATGGAAGTACAAAAGGATAAAAACTTTATTTATGAAAAGTGGACACTATTTACATTCACTTTAATTGTAATTGTATTGACAATAGTGGTGCTATCAATATCAGCAAGCTATATTGATGATGACTATTTGGTAAAAAAAATCAAATATGTTAAATATCTTTTATTTAAAATTAACTTCCATTTAGCCGACAATCATATTCGTTGACGTAATATCAACTTTAATCCAGTTTTTGGGTCTATTCGGCGTATATAAAGAGCATTATGGCTGTACTCTCTCTTACGCCATATTTATGACACTTATAGCTGTGGCCAGTATTGTCACAACTCTTGATAGTTCAATCAATTGGGTGTCGACTGTATTCTATATTATAGTCTGTGTTCTCGCCTATGATTTTGCCCGAGATTTACGCCGAATTAAACTAATGGCTATGAATCACATTGTGTATGTAACCGGACAGGTAGCTGTTTCGGGGCAGTTACGTCCAATAAATGGCCAATACAAAGCAGGGCCAAGTGTGCGGTCTCCAACGTCACATATGCTAACAAATCAAACCCAGATTCCATTGCAAACCCATGTGTCCCAGATTTATCAGCCATACGTTATGCCTACGCCTTATATGCCTCCACCGGAATATACACCCAATGAGTCAACTATCCAAAAGAGTGTAGCGCCAGCACCTGAATGGCAAGTTGAGCAAATTTTAAATGATAACCCGATTTAGGTAAAAGTGATTTTGTAAAATATTGTTTTTTTATTAAAATATTTTCATATACTAAACCGAATTTAAAAATATAAATATCATTTTATTTATTTGTTAAGAACAAATATTATCAAGTAAATGTAGTCAAATTTTAATTATTCTTGTTGAAATCCTTAAATTTAATGCAATTAAATTAAAACTTTAATTAGAAAAAATTATTAAATTTACCCAAATATTTACATTTAAATTGAATTATTTTAGCTAACTTGACATTTAATATTTTTAAAAGTTATATATTTTTTTAGTAAAAATTGACTTAGTATAAAAAACAATTAAATTTTTTAAATTTTAATTAAGGAAATTTTATGCAATAAATTAAAATAATATAATACCAATTAAGTTATAATTTAATAATAATTTATTTTTATTAATAAAACAATAAAAACAGATCAAAGTATAAACTAAATAATATTTATCATTAAAATAATTAAATAATTTGGGTGTATAGTTTACATTTTAATTTATATTCATTAAACATACAAGAACAATATATCTGCAATGTCCAAAACTTGACCTTGGTGAACATTGCAGATATAATGTTTTTGTATGTTAAACAAATAGTATAAAAGTTAACAAACATTTTGATTTCTTATCTTTTGCGCATTGCTGCTTTATATATTTTAGTTTGCTAAAGATATGAATTTACTGTTTATCAATAGTTTACAAAATTCTGTAAAAGTATTTGTAACTCAAAAATTTTATTTATTTTAGATAAGTTTATATGTTACCAATAAAAATATATTTACCCTAACAACATAGTTAATAGAAACATTGTTGTTTGGGTAATTTCACAATTGAATTATATTATTTACAAGCAAATATTTTATATTTTTTATATACTGACATAATTTCTTATTAGTTTTTCAAAGTAAAATACACAGAGCAGAATTATAAGTTAGAATATATTTTATTTTATGTTTAAATTAATTTAAGAATATCAAAATAAAAACTTGAGTTCAACTTAATTATAAATATTATATCAAAGAAATTAAAGAAAAATGAATTTTCAAATAAGTATTGATTACATTTGTAAAAAGTGGACACTATTTGCGTTTAGTCTTATTTCAATAATTGTGACAATAATTCTAATAATTATTTCAAATAATGTTCTTGATGATTCATATAATTATAACTACGAGGTATTAAAAAACACATTAAAAAATATATCTTAAAAATGAATTTTAAATTGTCAAGATATCGGCCAGAATTACAATCATAACTATTGGCAGCGTTTCAATACTAATACAGTTTTTGGGTTTATTCGGCGCATATTTCGAGCACTACGGGTGCACTTCGGTCTACGCCATACTAATGACACTAGCAATGGCTGCTAGTATTGTCTCATCTACTTTGCTCTTGATCAATTGTGTTTGCACTATCTTGTACTTTTTTACATGTCTTTTGGCTTATGATTTCGCCCGAGTTCTGCGTAATTTTCAAATTAAGCCAATGCCTGAGGGTGTGTATGTAACCGGAGTTACGGTCGGTCAGGTTTATCCGATGCCGGCCCAAATCTATACAACAACTCCAGGTCAGGTTTATACAGCTTCTTATATTGTACAAAATCAATCAATTATTTCTGATCAATCTTATGCACAGCCGACTGAGTTTGTTAATCATTTGTCGCATTAAATGCTTATTTATTTTAAATTTGATATTTTTGTTAAAGTTTATGACTTTTAATATATTGGTTTAAAATTAAATAAAATATTTTTATTTATTTTATTTAACAATACTTTTTTTAAATGTAATGTATTTTAAACTATTATAAAAATGCAATAAATAGTATTTTGAATTAACAACGTATAAATATTTTGTTTTAAAATTGCACCAGGGTAACAGTGCACTTTATTAAGTAATACACTATTAATTATGGGCATAATAGTGCTTAAAATAAAATCCAAAAGTGTCTTACTATGAGTGCCGTTTACTTGTTCACGGCTTTAAGAATCTTGATTACTGTTTTTAAAACAATTAAAGCAATTAGCAGCTAACTATATTAGTTTTAGCCGCAATTGGGGGCGTTACGTGAACTTTTTGACTGTATTGTTTGTGCATTGTAAAATATAATTTCTTTATAAATCATATGCAAACTGTTTACCAATTGACTCAAAAATTAGTATTTTTATTTTTTTTGTCTTAAAATAATGTTTCTAGTTATTTTGAATAGTTTTTATCATGCCACTTAACCATAAAACCCAAAATCTTATTTTCTCCCCATATAAACAATACAGACAAAAAATCCCCTAACGCCCCTAATTGCGGCTAAAATTAATATAGTTAGCTTCTAATTGCATTAATTGTTCCAAAAAGAGTAATTATGTTTCTTAAAACCGTGAACAAGTAAACGGCACTCATGGTTAGTATATATTTAAAAAATATATATTAGATTTTATTATATTTTAAAGTATTCAACAGTGAATTAATTAAATTTTATTTACTAAGTTAGACACTACCAATTTTTTTAAATTTTTAACAAACTTATAATTTTAGTACTAAAATGGTCAAAAATAAATTAATTTATGTTTCTTAACAACATCTACAAATAAATTGGCTCAGGATAATTTAGATAAACTTAAATAATTATACTTAAAATAATAATAAAATTGCTGAATTTAATCAATTCAGTTTTTCTATAATTTATATCAATTAAAATAGCATAATATTTTTAATCACCAATTTTGGTTTGGAAAACATTGTCAATTTACCAATTGTTGGACAAAAGTTTTGTAAAATACTATTTTTGTTCTATTATGCAAATAAAGATCTATTTAATCTATAAATCTCAAATGGTTTAAAAATTAAAATAATATTTGCTCAAATATTAAGCATGAAAGACAAAAATTTTAAATTGAATGTGTAACTCAAGTTTTAAATTAAACAAAAATGTATAATTTAAAAAAATTTACTCAAAAATTACTATAAAGTTTTATTTTGCAATTTGACTCAAAAATTTGAAAATAATATTTGTTTTCAAAAGTGTAAATTGTGCCTGTAACTACAGTCAAGGAATGTAGCAAAGCAAAAAACAATTGGTACTTAAATAACTTATTTGAAATAATATACTGTTGTTTAATGTAATTTATAAATACTTTATGATTAATGTTAAAATTAATGCTTGCACATTATTGTTATTGATTCTTTAATATTTTCGATTTTAACATTTTTTATTTTAATTCTTTTATTTTTTAATATTTTTTGTGTTATTATTTTTTCATTTGTGTTCCGAAGTACAACTTTTTTTACTACATGAAAAACTACATATATTAGGTCTTTAAGAATGTAATGCGGCATTTTATAGAAATTAATTTTTTAAAAGTTAATCAATTTATTTTTAAATATTCAAGTAAGTTATTTTGTTGACTCACATTTCAGCTACAAAACGCTAACAAAATATTATAAAATAGTTATTAAAAATACAGGCTTTTAATTTAAATCAGTTAACTTTTTAAGTCTAAAATTTATTTTTGCGTTTAAAATAAAAACTAAAAGAGCTGGATTAAAACTTTAACTTGACTAAAAATAGCAAGCTAATAAAGCAATTTTAAAAATAAATTAATCCTTAAAAACAAGTTTTTTGCCTCTCATTTTAAAACAACAATTATTTTTAAAGTTTCTTTTTAGTTGATGAAAAAAAAATATTTTACACATTTTAACTTTGCTTTTATTTAAATATGACAAAGTTTATTAAAACCAGTTTTTGACTTATAAAAATTTGTAATATTGTTTTAATAAAAAATTTTCAATGTAGTTTTATGGTGATTTAAAAATGCTTCAAATTGCTATGGTTAAGTTTTAATCCAGCTCTTTTAGTTTTTATTTTAAACGCAAAATAAATAGACTTAAAAAGTTAACTGATTTAAATTAAATTTTATTTTTATTTTTAATAACTATTTTATAATACACTCTACTTCCGTTTTCATCCCTGGGTCGGGTCGGACAAATTGAGGAATAGAAACGAAATTGTGATAAAAATGGATTTTAATATTAAAAATGTCTTAAATTATACAATACTTTTAATTATGCATTTATGCATAAAATAATTATCAATTTTTGGTTGTTTAAATGCATTATTACTACCGTAATTGCTTACAGTTCAGAACATGTTGTTATACCCCGGGATATAAAAAACTTTAAAAAATATTTTTGATAATAATGCTAAACTATAAATTCCAAATATTAAAACAACACAAAATTGAAAACATTTGATTAAAGTAACGTATTTTGTAATTAAGATTTTCTTGAATTATAACTCATTTATTGTTTGAAAATTCTATAGAAAAGTTAATTGATATTAATTGATAATGAGCTTTTAATACAATAATTCGAATAATAAATTATTGATAAAAATAATTTAATTAAATTATTAATAAAATAACATTCATTAAAATATAAATCAAATGTTTAAAAAAATTAAAAGATTTTAATTGAAATAAAACTAAAACATATCTTAAAATTCTAGATTAATTGGTATAAGACATTGAATTAGGCAAAATCAAACACTTTAAGTTAGACTAATTTATCAATATATATATAATAATAAAACTAATTATATTTAATTAATATGTGCCACTTAGTATAGTTTAAATTTATCTTGATTTTTAAGAACATGTTCTAAACTGTGAGGGATTACAGTAATCATTTATTAATAATAAAGTGTTGAATTTCTGCTAAATTATTATCAAACAAATTGTTGCAGTTTTACAACAAATAGTTCTGAAGTTGAGAGAAATGTTGAAGAGCTTAAGAATCATTTTATGTAAAAAACATGTGAATTTGCTATAAATTTTAAAAACTTTTTACAGTTTAAAAAATATTGACAAAATTTGACTAAAAATTATATTGATTTATTGTATAGATGGCTTTAAAATTGAAGGATAAAAACGGAATTTTGATAAAACTGAACTTGATAGAACAGAATTTAGTTTAACATTAGTTTAATATGTATTGGTTTATGGTTTTTGAAATTGAGAGATAGAATCGGAATATTGACAGAAATTGACGCGGACAGAATCAGAAGTAGAGTGTATTTTGTTAGCGTTTTGTAGTTGAAATGTGAGTCAACAAAATAGCTTACTTGAATATTTGAAAATAAATTGATTAACTTTTAAAAAATCAATTTCTAAAAACTGCCGCATTACATTCTTAAAGACCTAATATTACTACTTCTACAACTGCTTAGTAATAAATCAACTTTTTAATAAAATCCTGTCAATAAATGATGTAAAAATTATATATTATTTTTAAAAACATTAATAATATGTCAAAAAAGATATTATTAACTAAAATTACAAAATAATCAATAAACAATTAATTATTCAAAACTTACACTATTTCAAATTTATTATATAATTTTAAGCTAAAACTTTTTAAAAACATTTAATTTTCTTTGTGTAATAATTTCTTAAATAAAATAAATTATTAAAATATTTAAATATTGTTAAAAAACAACTAAATAAATAAAAATTTATATAGAGTATAATGCTAGTTTTTTTTCAAGTTAATAATTTTAAAATTTTAAGATAATCTGATAAATTATAATAATTAGATAAATAATATTTTTATTTTGTTTATTAAAACAATAATTTTCAATTATTTTCCATATATATTATTTTAGATTTATTAAACTTGTTTAATTAAATTATTCATTATACATCCAAATATTAAACTATGTTTTGGGTTATTTGAAAAATAATTTCTCAATTATAAATTTGATTTATTGACAATTTAAAATGCATTTAAGAATTGCAGCTCATAAGGTTAGTTTTAATTATTTTCATGTTTATATATTTGCATAATAATTTTTAAATTTATTAAATAAGTTGTTTATTTAAAATTGAATTATTATTTTTTATTTTATTTTTTAGTTTTTTAACTTAATTGATTTAACAACAACAAATAATTTAACCACCGTAAACGGAAATCTCGGAGAATATTTTATAATATTGAATAAATATTTGAATATCAGGTAAACCATGTTTATAAATTAAAAAATTGCGTTTTTATTTAAAAATATTTAAAAATAGCTATCAAGTTATTACACCAAAAGAAAATAATGGAAATGAAATGATAAAAATGGCCTTGGAAAATGTATAAATTAAATCAAATTTAAAAATAAAATTACAAAATTATTTTAATAATATAATATTTTTTTATAGAAAATAGATTTAATTTTACGACCATTAGTATTAAATCCGAAAAGAATGAAAATAATGTCGTTTTCAGATGTTGTGCTTCAATCGGGTTATGTTATTATGAGTCGATCTAATCAATTGTTAAACAATGAAATCGATTTATTAGACTATTTATTACATATTGATAAAATAATATGGATTTTATTGTTAACATCATTTATGGCTATTTATTTTCTAAATTATTTAAATAAATTATTTTTAAAAACTGATTCAAACTTAAAAATGTGGCACATTTTAAGAATATCTGTAAATCAATGTATGATATTTTTAACCATGATAAAATTTTGTTGTTAATATAACAAAACTGCATTAAGTTTTAGAGTTCAAAATATTTGTTGCTTTTTAAGTTAACATGTAAAAATCCATATCTGCAATGTTCTACTTGGTTAGTTTTAGAACACTGCAGATAAACTTTTAATAAACAGTTATATTTTATAATACAATCTTTAAACTCTGAACAAAAATGCAGTTAATTTGATATACATTAATTTATATATAATTTATTAATATTAATTAACATAATTTATATATATATTTAACTTATATTATTATATATTAAAATAACGTAATTTATTTAATTAATTTACAGTTTATATTGCGAATAAAACTTTAAACTCTTTAATGGCATTGATATCAATAACAATTTTCTGTTATTATATTCTCAACCAATCAATCAATACATTCATTGGCGCCGAAAGAGTCGTTAAATCATCGGTCGATGAAATCGAGACTTTAGAACAATTGGCGAATTTAGAGGACGTTATTCCGAGCATATATGAACATACTCAACTTGAACGCGATATTAAGAAACATTTGAATCAAGTTTTTATTTTTGCTCAAAATTAAATCTATTTTGATTTTAACTCTATAAATTAATTTTTTATTTTACGTAATTTTTAGAATAGTCAAAATCAAATTTATAAACGTTTAGGGGAAAAAATCTTTGCAAACAAGAACATTTCTTTACGTTTATTTAATAGCAATAAATACAATTCAAAACTATTTGATTATTTGAGCAAGGGCAAACTAGTATTTATCGAGGCAAAATTTATTTTACATTATCAGCAAATAAATGTTTGCCATTTAATGCCGCGAATGCGTTTGTATACATCGGATGAAATATATGATATGTTTTATCTTGTATTTTATTACCGTAAAGAATTGAACAAGCACATTCAAAAGGCTATTAATCAAATGTAATTAAAAAATAAATATATAATTTAATATAATATTAAGTTGAAAATAGTTAGCCACTAAAAATAAAATTTAATCAGGCAATAATAAAAATTTTATAAATCCTTTATAATATGAATCTATTTAATATAGATTCTATTATATACCGTCAGATTGTAGAAGCTTTTAGCAGCTAATATGATGTATAATATAATATATTACAAACATATTATTAGATTTTAGTCATATTTTCTTAAAAATATTTTATGTTTATCTCAGCTAGATTATCCGTGACCACCTTTGCAGTGCGTCAAACATATATTCGTTTCAGTTACCATTTACAGGTCAACCTTCATCAGCGACGGCTCAATTTGTATTAACGTTAGTTAGTAATTAAGGGAATTTTTAGTTGTTGGCAAGCATTAGCTAGCTCAATTGCTAAGATGAGGCACACAATTGAAACATTACACTTGTTTATTTAATACATTTTTGTTATTAAACACTTATGATTCATTAACAAAAAAAGTGTTTAATAACAAAAAAAATGTATTAAATAAACAAGTGTAATGTTTTCGTTGTGTGCCTCATCTCAGCAATTGAAATAGCTATTGCTTGCAAACAACTAAAAATTCCCTTAATTACTAACTAACGTTAGTATAAATTGAGCCGTCGCTGATGAAGGTTGATTTGTAAATGGTAACCGAAACGTATATATGTTCGACGCACTGCAAAGGTGGTCACAAATAATCTAGCTAAGATAAGTATAAAATATTATTAAGAAAATATGCCTAAAATCTAATTATAAATCCAGCTTGCAAAATCTAAATGTTTTTTAAAAATTTATTTTAAACATAATATTGTTAATTAATTTTAGAAACAGTCGTCTTATTTCAAATGGAATAATGAATAACTGGTTTTTATTTACAAGTAAAGTTATCCCGGCTAATTTGGATGAACTTGAATGTATTTATGGATCTCAAGACACAACTAATTTTGTAGAATTTAATTTAATTAAATTTAATAATTTATATAAATTATTAAAATATATATTTTGTTTTATAATTTTTATTTCAATTTTTGTATTATTATATGAATTATCTTATAACAAGTTAAAAACAAAACTTAATACACATGTTATTGAATTTAAATAATGTCAAATAAAATGCCATTATTATTTGTGTTTATTAAAATTAATAAAATAAGCAACGTCAAATAAATTTTATTATAAATTCTGAGTTAAGAAATTTGTACTTAACCAGGGATTGAGAAGTTCGGCAAATCCAGGGGGTATCAGGGCAGAGATTTTTTAAAAACGCTAAAAATCTATATATTTACATTGAAATTTTACCTAATTTAACTAGATTTAACCGGACTTAGCACCAATTTATAGAAAATTTAGGAATTTTGGTTAAAAAACCCCAAAAAAGTTAATAAATCAATAAATATTTTAGAATCAAACTGTAAAATAAGTTTTGAATTTATATATGAAGTGTAATTTGTGACTATTTAAAAATCAATCTCTGAATAAGTTTAAGTTGAGATATGTATTCAAGGTAGTTTTCAGTTTTGCTCAAATTATATACAATCAGAACTAAGTAATTATAAAAATAAAAGTTTTTTTTGTTGCATTATTTTAGAATTTACTAAATACTTTTTTAAATAATATATATAATATTTAAATGTTATCTTTTGTTTATTTATTAATATTTATGTAAATAATTTTAGTTAAATTTATCAAAATAAAAAACAAATAGTAAATATATTTAATTTTAATATTATTTTATTTTAACTCAATGTATTAATGCAAAATTTTATTTATTTATAAAAACATTATAAATATTTTATGAGCAAATAAATTGTAAAACTTTATGCTTGCACATTATAATTAACTTCAAAATTAACTATTTTTGCAAAACGTTTATTTTTAACAAATAATGAAAATTATATATTTTTAAACATTTAAATACAAAAAATAATTTCAAAATAGCATTATTTAAAAATACAATATTAATTATTCGCAAATTTAATAAATAATTTGTTATTCAGGTTTTAGAACATTAAATATTGTTTATTGTTTAGATAATTTTAGATAAATTATAATAAAATTTATACAATTATAATCATATATAATTTTAAACAATAATATATTAGTTTATTTTTTAAAATTAATAAAAACTTTACATTATAAAATATATTTATATATGTGTAGTTTGTTTTTATTAATAATTTATGTTTTTAATAACTAAAACTAATTTTTTGTGGTATTGAGTGAAATTATATTATATAATAAATAAAATATATTAGCAGGAATATAGAAATGCATTTAAGAATTGCAGCTCATGAGGTTTGAATTTATTTTAATGGTTTAAAATATTTACATATTAATTTTAAAAATTAAGTTAAAACTATAGTTTTAAAAATCTATTATATTAACAAAATTTATAAAATAAAATATTGTTTAAATAAAGTTAATTATTGTAAGTTCTAAATAAAAATATTTTCAGAAAACTAAATTACATAATAGAAACCAAATTATTTAATAATAAGTCATATTATATTCAGAAATAGTGGTTTAAGATCTAAAAATAAAAGGTATAATAAACCAATTTAAAGTTGGCCATTTTATAACTTTAATTTTTAGATTAAGTTTAAAAATAACTCTGAGCAAATTTATAAACTACGCTAAAAATTTTATTTATTTAAAAAAATTTTTAAGATCATAAAAATTGCTTTTAATATAATTAATCTAGTATAAGTCTTTAAAATTTGTCTCTTCTTTATAAATAAAGTAAAAAAATATTTAACTTATTTGGAACTCTTAACTTTATTTAATACTTTATTGCCTATTGTTTTAGTTAATAATCTATTATCCACATTAATTAAGTAATAGGTAAATCTAAAACTTTTAAAAAAATAATATTTATATGTTAAACTCATAAGTATACACTGCACTTTTATATTACTAAAATATTTTAATAGTTGTGTTTATTATTGTTTAAATTTATAAAAAAAAATAAGATAAACCCTTAAAGCTACATTTGCTAATTTAAAGAAATATATTAATTAAAACACAAAAATATAATATTTTCCAATAATGAATAATTCTAACTAATTAATTTAATGTTTGTTTGTTGCTAGAACACATAATTATAAAATAAAATAAAATTTATTTTTACTTGTCACAACAGTAAAAATATTATATCAATGAAGTTAAATATATTTATTAATAATTATTATATTTTACAAACTTTAACCAGAAAAATTAAATTTTATGTTTAACAAACTCAATATCAAACTTTTTAAAACATAAAAGTTTATAATTGCTACAAAACATCTTTGTTAGTTCAATTTGTTAATAATTGAAATATTTTTGATAAAAGTTTTATTTAATTATCTCAAATAATTTTAATTTTAATTAAGATATAGTGACTATTCTTAAGCATTTGAAACGGAGTGTATAAAAATATAAAATTAAATATTATA
Organism: Belba bartosi; assembly: GCA_034693685.1. Lineage (NCBI taxonomy): Eukaryota > Metazoa > Arthropoda > Arachnida > Sarcoptiformes > Damaeidae > Belba > Belba bartosi. Next base: position 835 of record JAQFXP010000297.1, on the reverse strand, counting down.
TTACTTTACTATAGTATTTCAATTTAATTACGTTAACAACAAAATATAATATAACCAGAATACACGGTGATCTAGGTGAATATTTGATAATATTAGAAAAATATTTAAATATCAGGTATGCATTTAATTATAATCTTATTGTAAAAAATTAATTGTTTTTGCTTTAAAAAAGTTATGAAGTTATTGTACCACAAGAAATGAGTGGACCTGAAATGATTCAGATGCTTTTGGATAATGTATACGTTCAAACTAATTATATTAAAAACTTGTACAGTATATTAAACTTGTCTAGTTGAAATAAATTAAAAATTTACATAGAAAGCGGATATGATTTTACGACCATTAGTATTGGATTCGAAAAGAATGGAAATAATGTCGTTTTCGGATGTTTTGCTTCAAACGGGTTAGGTTATTATGAGTCGATCTAATCGATACCAAACAATTGAAATCGATTTATTAGAATATTTAACACATATTGATATAAAAATTTGGTTTTTATTGTTAACATTATTTATGGCAATCTATTTTGTAAATTATTTTTATCAAAAATTGTTACATACTAAAACTGGGATAAATTTATGGACTATTTTGCAAATTTTAGTAAAACAATGTAAGATTTATTTAGACTAATATAACTATTAATGTTTGATTTAATAAATTACGCAATTAAATAATTTACAGTTTATATCACAAACAAAACACTAAACCTTTTGATGGCATTGATATCAGTAATGATTTTCTGTTATTATATTCTCAACCAATCAATCAATACATTCATTGGCGCCGAAAGAGTTGTTAAATCATCGGTCGATGAAATCGAGACTTTAGAACAATT
>JAQFXP010000296.1:0-34834 GCA_034693685.1 Belba bartosi | reverse complement strand
CGGATTTTCATAGCCGTAAATAAAGTTGCGCCAGAGTGCGCATTATTCTACTACTTCGTTTTTGGCTACACATTTCTAAAACTGACTGTATGTTGTTGAAATACCTGTAAATTTAATTTAAAAATTATTATATGTATTAAAATTTAAAATAATAAGTTTATTATAAAACGACCAAATTACTTTATTATTTACTTTAGTTATTGCTTAATTTATTAAAGTTTAATTGCATGGCTCATTTATCTTTTTATTATTATATAAATATATTATAATAATGTAATTTTATAATATATTATATTATATTTATATTATAAAATGGTTAAAATAAAACAAACTATTTAAATATTGTAAATTATGCATATTTATCTTTTTTGCATATTTAACAAACCATTTTTGCGTTAAATTTCTTTAAAAATACAATAAGTCACATTTTTAAAATAATAATACAAGTTATGTCTATAATTTAAAAAGCTATATTGTTTTTTAAGAAATAATATACAGTATACAACCATAAAATGTAAACTTGTACAAATATATAATTTTTATTAATATACAAGTAATAAATTATAGACAATAAACATAATATTTTTTGTTAATAAATTTTTACAATTGGTATAGACATCAAAAATCAAATGTCAATATATATACAACAACTTTATTACCGAAGAAGTATTGAAAGAAAGTAGTTTGCAACTATTAAAGTTCAAGTACTGTTTCCCTATAGAGAAAGAGTAAAATATAGTGTAAGTGAACTAAAAACGCCGATTCTCTGACATTTGGAGTTTACAACATGTTATTCAACCGATACATTCAATAGAATAACTGGTAATCGAGAGGTCGGCCAAACATTTTATAAGCCATTGAACACAAGTTTATTGTAAATTCCATTTTCAAATAAAATGAACTTTTATGCCGATATAGAGAAGGCATTGAATTTGAAATACAATTTATGAGAAATTTTCTCTTCAGTGCAAAAACCAATGCCTGGAATAATTGTGGAGAAGGTTTATGGCCGGAGCTTGCTCAATTTCAAAATCTTTTACGTTTAGAAAAAATACTTCTAATTTATAGTATTAACAAAGCTTTAGATTTGTTTTGTTTATATATAAAATATGATTACAAACAAAATATTATATAAAATAACAGAAAAGTTTATCAAAACGTCTTTTGCACTCAAACTGTATTTATATAGTAATTAAATATATTTGCTTGCACTTTTATACTAATTTTTAGAAAACATTTACAATATTAAATTTGTGCTTGTTTAGTTGTACTAGTTATTACAAAATATATCTTAAAATATACAATAATATATAAAATTTTTACAAATTATTATCAATAAATTACAAGAATTACAATAATAATAATTCCGGTTTATAAGAAAAAGAGTTCAATTTTTATGATATTCTTTAAATTACAATCTCTTTGAACATTGAAGGCATAAATAGATATAACTTATTACTATATAGATATTTATAAGTTTCTTATTACGGATATAAAAAGTTAATATAATTTTATACAATTATTATTATTATATTCTATATTTATTTATTCTATATTTATTATTCTTTATTTTTAGCTTTAATTTTTTGGTTTTTTAAAACTAAAATTGAGAAATTTTTCCTAATTTTAGTTTAAATCAAGTTAAATTAAGTAAAAATTTATTATAAATTTATAGGTTTTTTGAGCGTTTTTGAAAATTTTTTTTTTCTTATTACCCTCTAGCTTTTTGTCAAAATATTTTTAAAAAATTCCTCCTAGATTGGCCAACCTTCTTAATCCCTGAATAAGTTTAACTTAACAAGCTTAAAATTGCATTTTTAAGTAAACTAATCTTGATTAATCTTGTTTCAAACACACTTAAATAATTAGTTTAGACTTAAGTAAAACTAATTTCTAAAACTAAGTGTTAATTATTTATGTATTAATTAGTTATATATTGCATTAACTTGCCTTTATATTAAATTAAAACCGACAATAGTTTACAAAAAGTAACAAATATTCCGTATTTGATGTCAAGACTTAATCATTAAATTTTAATTACAGTATTAGTTGAAATAAAATATTTAAAAGAATTAAAGTTTTGAATTATAAAAATAAAACATAATTCAAATTTAAGGCATATTTCCAAAAATTATTCTTTATCTACTAATTATTATTATTTAATTAAAATTAAGTAAAGATTGCACAATTACAATTTTTAATTTAATACTAAACTTTTATCAAGCAGAGTATTAACAAATTCAATAAAGTAAAATAAATTAACAGATATTTGTTTTTTTACTTTCTACTTGTTTAATGCAGATGTCGTCAATTTAAAAACACAAGCTAAATTTGATTATGCATGATAAAAGGGTTTAATACACCAAACATTCCCGTATGCTTTTATAGCCGTTAACATCAAATACGATCTAATCGTTTGGGAATTAAATGTTTGACAAAAATAAAATCATTTATATAAAGCTCTAAATTTGTTCGACAAATAATGTCTAATCTGGTAGTCATTGTATTAGACGAAGATATTTATGACAATTTTAACCTTAGTTTAGACCAGACCTAACAAATGGCTAATACAAAGAAATGGAGGAATGGATGAGAAGACGTGTGTTAGTCGTGAGGTCACTAGTGGTGATAATACGGGTAAAACTCTGAAACTTGTTTATTAGGCACAAAAAATCGATTGAAAAAAAGTCAATTCATTAACAATACGACTCTTTTGATAATAAATCTTTTATTAGAAGTGCAAAAAAGGATTGATTTAAAGAATAGGTGAATTGTAAGCATCGAATTCTGATTCATTATATCTACAGTATATATATAGATATAAATAGATGAGTTGTTTGTTTAGAGACAGATCTTATTACGAGTTCTGAGTCTTTGCAAATAGAGTACAAAAATATGTATTAGAAAAATGAAATATTTGACTGATTTATCCAAATGTTTTAATACAGTGTTTGAATGCCTATCCACTGCCAGCCGTCACTTCTCAATGCAGAGGTGAGAGTGTCGGCACAAAAGCATTCAAAGTGAGCTAGTTCGCTTTTTGGAAAATCAATACAATCTCTCATTGACAACAAGTATCGATAAAACTGTCGAAACGTATTGGCATTGATGTCATTCTTTTGATAAGATCAGCAAATTTTAAATTTGCATTACATTCGGATTGCATTACTAGAGCTCATGTCATCGCAAGCGCTCAGCTTTGGCTCATTAACCGATTCGAATAATTTATGTATTTGTGCAAGTTATATTGCCTGGATTATTTTTTTTGTAAATCTGACTTTTTCATTGACACATTATTACGGGAATTACAAAATCTGTTTAGAATTTATGCTTAAATATAGTCTAAATTAATTTCTAATTTGAAATCGCGTTAAGCAATAGAAGAGCCGTTAAACTCAAATATTGATTCAAGTCTTCAGATTAACCGCAAAATCCTTTAAGAGATAATTACGCTTTTTACATTAATTTTGTAAATTGACGTCAACGTTATTTTTGCTATTTAAATAAAACTAACATTGGATTTATTTTGAATGTTATGTATTGCTCCAGGGTACATTTGGTAAGACAAGCTTTCGAATTGCTTTTATATTAATTTTTATAAAAAAAATTAGTATTACATTTTAACACCAGTAAAACTCTTTTTGATTTTAAAAATTGTTATTTGCTCCCCCTCCCCTCCCCCTAGAATTTGGTCCACATTTATTCCCTCCTTTTTGTGAATTGTCAGTGGCTGGCAAATTGTTTTTGTATTATAGCCAAAATTATAAAATTTTCTTTATATTAGTGCTAAATTCAGTTTAAATTTAGTTAAATTGCATTATAATTATATAGGGTTTAAAACATTTGTTGGCCGACCTTTTCAAACCCTAATGTACATGCAACAAACAAAAACCACATATTAAGCAAATTAAGAAACAAGTTAAAATTGTCTATTAAAACTTGTAAAAAGTAAATAATTAAGTTTAATAGCTTTAAATTGTGAATCTTAATTATTTTATACACAAATTAATACAAATAAAATGTTTGCATATTAAAAATTTAATTTTAAAAATATTATACTTTAAAATGAGATAACCTTTAAAATAAATGTTTTAAGTTTAATATAATTTATTAATATATTTGTAACTGCAACAATGTTTAAATAAAATAATTTGATTAAATTAATTTTTTCTCAATTTTACTGCTAGTTCTCAATATCAAAAGGTGAGCGCCGGTAGCTTTTTCTGTTTAAATATATACAATATTACATACATTTAAGGAAATAAAGTAATATTGTGTATAAAATGCGTTTAAGAGCACCGGTAGCTACGAAATTGAAAGAATTTTTCGAAATTGCATTTTTCGATTGAAATGTTTAATTTAAAAATTATTTGAAAAACTATTTATTCGGTTAAGAAAATCAATAGAAGAGATGTTGTTATGAAATATTGTCTTTTATTCAACACAAATGTGGCTAAAATCCAATTACTTTTCTTTTTAGATATTTCCAGTTATTAATCATTTTCTATACAAATCCTCGACTATTGAACATAATTTGTATTTCACTTGAGTTAAGACTTACAAAATGTTAAATGGTTTGCATAAAAGTCATAAGTCATCTGAGCTGATCAGCACCGGTAGAAAAGAAGCTTTTATTCGAAATATAGATTTTGATTCAAACAAATGGCAAAAATGAAATTTCAGTCATATATTAGATTTTCTAATTTAAGTTTTAAATTGAAAGCAAAAGAACAAATTTAGTGAGAATTTTAAGAATTTATTTTGTTTCTAAATTTATGCAAATTTTAATTTATCTTTGATTATGAAGATAAGTGTTGATTGAGTTTTAAATATTTTTCTATTCAACGCATTTGACGTTATATTTAAATCAATTCTATGAATACCAGGAATTGCTTTAAAAATAATAAAACTTTATTGCAGTTAATGATCAGATCTATTATCAACGCCTTCCGACATATATTACAAATAACACACTTTTCGGAACTAATTTGGTATTTAAAGTCATAATTTGTTTTTCTTATAATTAAAATCCCAATCATATAAATAAAGTATGAAGTGCAAATTAATTTTGGAATTTGCAATTTAAATTAATTGAATGCTTTGTCGCTAGAAATATCATATTTGTTTCAAACTTATATCTATTTATTTATCATAATAATCGTCGTTTCTATTATTAAAAATACAATTAATTTCCATTTGTATAATTTGAAATATAAAATCCAATTTGTTAATATTGAAAACTTTAAATAGAAATATTTTTAATTTGAAATAATAATATCAATATTAAATATTTTTATATAAATTAGTTTTCAAAAGTCTTTTAGTTTTAATTTGCTTTTATTATAAATTATTTTCAATTATTAATAATAAAAATAGTTTAAAATTTTTAAAACTTTTATAAGAATTTATTTAATGCAAAATAAATAAATAATTTACAATGTTAATGCAATTTTTATTCAATCTTATTTATCATCTAAATTAAATTATTTTTTATTTTATTTCAATTTAAAATAAATTTTTACCAAAATAAATGTTTTTTGACAAAAATTGAACGAATTTCGAAAATATTTATTTAAGGTTTTATCAAAACAAAGTGAACGCAAATTCAATTCGTCTTAAATTGAAATTCTGTTTTTTGGAATTTTTTTTAAGTGTATTTGAATATAAAATTTTAAGCAAAAAAGTTTATGAAATATCTTTTTACTAAATGATTGATCACTTTATTCAGGTATATAAATAGTAACTGTTTTCTGCGTTCAGAGTATTATTGAATCGAAAAATAATTTATATAATATATCGGAATATTTATATAGTTTTGCATTACTATTAAACAAAAATGTTTGTAAATATATTGAATTTGCGGAAACTTTTTTAACTATCAAGTAGCATGCTCTATAAGCAAAATAAATGATTTTATTTTTAGACTTTTTGTGTCAAAATTTTTAAACAAATGTTTTGTTGAACGCAAAACAAAGACTACTATTTTTAAACAAAAATAGATTAGACATAAGTTTTGTGTCATTCAAAAAATTGCAAACATCGGTTTTATCTTGGCAAAAGTTTAATGATTTATTGTTTTTATTATAATTTGTGCATTTGAATATTTGCCGCTTTAGTCTAGATAAATTTGTTTTTATATTTTTATCATTAAAGTTACTTTTTTGGCATAAATTTATTAATATTTAAAATTTTATTTTATAAGTTTTAAAAAAATATTTACAATAAAGTTATACAATATGTTTTAAATTCAATATTAATATTAAAAATTTTAATTAATTTGTTTTGCTAATATTGTTGATTCAGCATGTCTAAATAGTTAGAATTAATATATTATTTATTAATTTTAATTTTTAATTTTATTGTTATTTAACGCAAAATCTCAATAATTTCTAGATAATTTTTTAATATATTTGAGCATAGCACGTTTTTATTGATTAAAAAAATAATAAGTAAAATTTAAATGCATTGACTGTATAATTGTTCTTTGTGAATGCTATAGAAAGTGTTTAGCATATAAATATAAAATTAAGTGATTTTTATATAAAAATAAACAATTTGAATAAATAAGCAATAAAGTTATAATTTAATATTTATTCCTGGTAATAATGACGTAAAAGAAAGTAATCAAATACTTCTGGAATAGAAAATCTGGATGTTGTAAATTATGGAATATATTTATATTTGAAAAGATTATGTTATTTCTGCATTGATTGTAAATAAGGTTGTAAGAAGTTAAATTTTGGAAATGTTTACTCTGGCAGAATTTAATATCAATTTCAAAGTTAGCTTATTTTTTATTATATATAAAATAGCGCCAACAACATCTATGTAAAAATGCTAAATTATTAACTAAAACACGTTTTATTAATTACAAAAACAAATTGCTAAAATGTCAAACAATAAGAAAATTTATATTAAAAAATAAAAATTAATTGCAGCTTAAAATTATTAGCAATTTATAAATTTTAATTTAATCCAAAAAAATGACAGTTAAAGTATTTGTACCATGGATATTAACAGTGATATTAAATTTATAAATAAATAATTTTAAAAATATTAATAACAAAAAATAACATTTTTAAACATTTCAAAATTTTACCAATGTTTAGATTTTAAGGTTAAATTTGTATCCCTAATTGTAAATAAATACATTTTTATTTTTAATGTTATACTGTATATGAGAATACAATTAATAATTTATTATTTGTTCTAACATTACGTAATAAATAATAAATGTGTTTTATTTTTGTAACAAAATCTTTACTAGTTGAATACAAAAATTTATAATAATATAAGTATAAAAATTGCTTTATCGATACATTATTAATAATTTTAACTAGTCAAATTTGACTTTTACTAATTTAATATATATTGCTTACATCTCCAATACAATTGCAATTGTTAAAAATGCTTCTAGATCAAATTAATTAAAACTATTTCTGGGTCAAAAATAAGACAATTTTTTTTGTCAAATACTATAATTTTAAAGACAATACTTTTCGTGACAAATAAGATAAGAGTAATTTTTTAGTCTATAATTACCTTGATTAATTATTATTGCAAAACGACACCATTTATTGATTTAATTATACTCTTTTATTAAATTGAATATTTTTTGTTTTTCCTAATTGTAGTCATTATTTAGTTAATTACAAAATTGATTGATTGACTAAATATTAGATTTTATTGATTTTTAAATACTCAAGTTTGTTTTTTAAATGTAAATATATTATTAGTTTATAAATATTTACAATAAATTCAAAAAAAAATTGTTTTAATATATCTTTACTATTAATACCTGCATGTTTTGTTTAATACTATAAAAATGCATTTTTAAAAATCAACTTTATAAATTTACTTTTAAAGTTCTAGAATATTCAGATCAAAATGTATGTGGGTTTTATTAAATTAAAAAACAACCAAGCATAATAATGGCACAATTACTGGAGTATAAAAAATTTAAATTATATTTTATATCTTGTTTTGATTAATTCTAAACACAAACCAAAACTATTAAAGTATTTTTAGAAACATTTGTTGTATTTTAAGATACAAACAGAATATACAAAAACGGAGTCTTACTATCGCTGTATCCTTTGAATTCGTATTAACTAATAATCTGTTATTAACTATAGTATAACCACGTCTTTGAACTTATTTACTACATATATACTCGACTTAAACAACTTAAGCAGTATTAAAGTGGCTTAACTTGCATTTGTTGAGTGTTCAAGCGCAAATAACCTCTTTTCCATTTATTATACAATTACTATTTTAATCTATAGAATGTATTTAATTAGAATAAATTGAAATATTTATGATAAGTAAATGACTTCTGTTTCATATCAAACAAATTAATGATATTTTTTGCTAACGACAAAAAAATATTAATTATTTCGAATATATATTTGATATTGATTTTCAGATTGTTATCATAATTTCAATAATTCATTTTGATAGAAACTTTTTAAAAATATTTCAAATTATTTTAAACGCCAACTTGCGTTTGCTTAACAAAAAAAGTCGTTTATTTGTGAATTATTCAAAAGGTTATTTGAAATGAAAGTGTATTTTATTTCAGTTTCTATATAGAGATTAAAAAAAGAGAGAAAAGTAATTGAAAACGGAATACGAGTTTACAGTTTTCAACTGTATTTTAAGTATTCCCTTTCATCCACTGCTCATATGTCGACCGTTCTCTTCATCAATAATCTATTGCTAGTCTTGACTATTAATGGACTGCTTTTGTCGACAACTTTTGATTTTTTTACTCGACTTCGACATTAAGTTTTTGCTCTCATTCTTATCGATATAACCGCAAGCATTGGGTTTTCGTGCAATACTATAAAGCAATGACTATTTGATTAATGATTGATTAAAACAGTAAGCAAATATTGACCAGGTATTGTTTGTTTGCATGTTGTTCATTAATGCCCGGCTTCTAATATTATATTGATTTTAAATTGTTTGACCAAAAGCAGGCATCCCTTCCCTCTACGATTTGCCGTCTACTCTGAAGACACGGCCGATAAATGTTTTAAGTTGTGATTTAAAATTAAAATATTTTCCCTAAATTTGGGCTAAATTTAGTTAAATTAAATAAATTTTAATTATAAATATATGGGTTTTTGTGTTTCTTTTTAAAAAATATCACCTGATCCCCCTGGATTGGCCGACCTTATGAATTCCTGTTTAAAAGCCACTTGGCAAAATTAAAGCAATAAAATATTTCAAAAGTTTTAAATTACTCTAAAGTAATATTCAAAATATTTATTTATTTGGTTAAATTTTCAATTTTTTTTAATAATCAATAAGTTGCTATTTTATATTGTTTTAAAACATGTTTAAATATTTTAATTATAAATTACGTTAATCATAAACTATTGAAATCTTTTACAATTAAAAAAATATTCTTTAGTATTTTTAAAATTTTTTAGATAATTACAAACTAAAAAACCAAATAAAATTTAATTCAGGGATTGAGAAGGGGGGATCAGGCAAAAATCCCCCCTAATTTTGAAAATTTGGATTTATCCTCCCTTAGCATTTGGTCTGAGAAAAGGCACCCCCTCTACGTTTTGGCTACCGCTTTCGGCGGCTGGTAAATTTTTTGATTTTTTTGCAAAAATTTAGAAAAATTTCCCTAAATTGGTGCTAAATCCGGTTTAAATCCAGTTAAATTGTGGAAAATTTTATTATAAATATATGGGTTTTTTGAGCGTTTTTGGAAAAATTCCCTCCCCTGATCCCCCTTAAGTTTTTGGCCAAAATTTTGAGAAAAATTCCTCCCCTAATCTCCCCTGGATCGGCCGACTTTCTCGATCCCTGGTCTAATTGTTTTTAACCGCCAATAGAGGTGTTAAATCTAAGCAGGCTGGCGCAGTGGTTAAGGCGTCGGACTACAGTTAAGTCTGACTTAGCTAACAGGTAGTAGGTTTAAACCCCGTCCAAAATAATAATTTTTTTAAGAAGTTTAATAGGGTTTGGGGACAAGACGACAACGGGCTGCTTACCAAGCACCGTTAATTGGTAGTTTACGAGCAGGTTAGTCACAAACTACATATACGGAGTGTTCAGGTGTGCTCTTAAAATTGTGACCACTATCCAGAGTTACCATAACTCACGATGAATTGACTAGCCCTGACTGGGTTGAAACCCCCGGTTGTGCAGGGAGAAAGCCTTAGGACTTGATAGAAAAATAGAGGTGTTAAAAATTATTAACTAGCACAAAAACTCAATTTTTATTTGTTAAAATTTAAGTACATCTTATACGTTAGATTTGTAATAAGCTGGATTTAACTAAAAGTAATAAAAATAAAACACATCTAAATGCTAACCTAAATGCTATTACAAATAATTATGATTTGTGCATATATTTCGTTTAGTATAGTTTTGTACATACTAATTTATTCTTATACCCATTAAGCCCATTACTCCACTAATATTTACAGTATTTGTAAAAATCATCATTATATAGAATTACTATCTAGCCAATCTTTTGACAGTTAAATGTCTTTAATAAATGGCCTAAATGCTTTGACTTTTCTATGTTAGCTATTATAGGATTTCTGAATACAAAAATAAGATTACAAATAGAATTAAGGTTGATTGACTTGGTCAAATATATATAAAAACAAATAAAAATAATATGCAAACAAAAACAAAATTAAACCAAGTTGAATGGCAGACATTTTACTGCTTATTATTATTGTACAATGTTATTAATGTTATTTTTTATATCAATTCTTTACTAAATTATCTTGTTTAAATCTTAACATAACATTTCAACACACGTATTAAAGACTGAAATTGGTTAGAATAGACTTTAATTGTATTGAAGTTTTAAAATATTAATGAATATTCTTATAGCAGTAAATTTCAAAAGCTCATGGTAAAATTAAAAACCTTCTGTATTAACACAAAAATAAATTAAGAAAGATTACAAAGATAACATTTAATTAACTTTTGCCGTACTATTTGTCAAGTTTATTATTTTTACTGTTTATTCTATACATTTATATTTATAAAACTTTGGTTTTTCTACTCAAACACAGAACATATATAATCTTTAAATTAAAAATTAATTAATATTTTTAATTATTAACTTCACTAGGTTAGTTTAAGAAAATAAGTTTGTTTTATAAAAGTTTTTATTAATAAAACATAACTTATTGTCTTATTTGTTGATTCTAATCTTGTTCTTTAAGTTGTGATGACTTTTTTTTTAATTCAATAAAAATTTAATTTTTATTTTAGTTTAAATAAGATATGAACTCAATATATAAAAACACATAAAAACATTAAAAATTAATTTTAATGTAAAATTTAAAAACATAACTAAAGTAAACTCAAGAGAATAAACTAAACATGTGTATTCTGCGATCAATTAAATTAACTTTTTATCAGATATTATACAATAAACAAATTTATATTTGTGTTATAAAAATATACATATTTTGTACTCGACTTGTGATCGCTCGCCTCTTAACATATGCAACGAGTTAGGATATAATTGAATTAAAAAATAATTGTGTAGTAAAACAAAAGATAAAAATATATATTTCCTCATTGCTATAGAATTGATGGCAAAACAAACTAAACACAAAATTCTAATCAATTCTGAAAATGTGATTAAATGCGATTAACTATTGTACAGAAAAACTAAGATAGCATTTGAGTGACAAGAGGTTCGCTAATAATTCTGGGTTTTTGTATCAACCGTAGAGACACTGCCTGTGCAGACAACCACATTAGGCTGAGCTGATAATATGATAATAACTAAATCAAAATGAATTAAACCAACATTCACGACATTTACTACTTATAGTCGAAACTAAATGAGAATAAGATGAGAAAAATCTACTTTTGATGACGTATTTAATAGGTATTATAAGTGGCGGCAGAACGTGATGTCTAACTACTACTTATCCGGTGACACAATCAGACAAATGACAGAATAAACTCTTTTATCTCAGAATATATACTGTTTTTTCTTTTGCTTCTCTATATCTTTAATTCAATTCCATTTCCACTCAATTTCTTTTATACAAAATTTTATTTTCTTTAACTCAATTCTTATTTCATGTCTTTCACAAAAGTTCTATTCAATAGGTTTTGATTTTTGATATTTTTTTTATCTTTTTTTCAACTAAAATATATATATATTTTTAATTTAGTTTTCATAGATTTTAGTTTTTAGTTCTTATCAATCGGTTGTGAATACATTTAAGTAGTCGTGAAAATGTCTTTCGAAAGGCTATTAAACTATTTTAAAAGTCTTTTCAGTCTTTTCTTTTTTATTGTATCAAACTTTCTGATCATAAGTATATGTTTTTGAGTTCAAATCATTCAATTATTTTTTTAAATGTGATTTTTGCCAATATTCTTGACATCGATTGACTCAAATTTAAGAATTGTATCGCTTTTTAAGACAACTTAATTCCAAACTAAAGTCAAAGCATTGGATATGAATTTGGATTTGATTCTGGAGTTCAGGAAATCAAATGCGATTAAACAGAATTCACCGCTTTTTCAATAAAACTGAAAGAAATAAAACTTTTATTTTTTTGGGTCACTATTTTTTTTAATTAAAAACATTTTGTAAAAAACGTTTTTTTACTTTTAATCTATTTTTGTGATAACATTTTTACACTCTTTCGCAAAACTTTTTACAATATTTATCAAACATTTTCAATAAGTTTTGCTTAAATTCTATACAATTTTAGAAATATTATAAATTAAAATTAAATAATTAATTCTTTCTTTAATAAATAATTGTTTGAAAAGTTAATTACACGTGAAAGTTTTTCAACTAAATTAAATTAATAAATTACAACAAATTTATGATAATTTTAAATTTAGTATTAATTTGAATAAATTGTGTTTTGTTGTATAATTATTGTGAAAGTTTAACACTTTCTGTGAATAAATTATAAAAATTCAATTAATTACAAATTGCTTCGATAGTCGAATATAATAAATATTATATTAAATATTCAAATTAACGAAATATTAAATCAAAATAATGGCAACAAATTCAAGCATTCATTAGCTTTGAGCCAAAAATCCTAACAATTATGTTAATGAAATCGAGCAAACATTTTGAAAAATAATAACAATTAATTAGTTTTTGACTATTTATTAGGGATTTTTAAAGGGGCAGATTCCTCTTGATTTTAAAATTTTTGCATTTATTCCCCTTTATAATTATTAGAAAATTCTTCTTTTGCAAATTGTTTAAGTTTTGGATTAAAATTAGGTAATTTTATCTAAATTGGTGCTAAATTTAGTTAAATTAACTAAATTTGGTTTAAATTTAATTAAAATCCGGCTTAAATCTAATTAAATTAAGTAAAATTCTATTATAAATCTATGGGTATTTTAAGCAATAAAAATATTTCTAAATTCTTAACCTAGGAAATTTGAAGAAATCCTTCTCCCTAATTCCCTTTTTGGATCGGTTGACCTTATGAATCTCTGCTGTTTATGCCGTTTATTATAACTTTTAATATAATAGTTAATAGAGTTAATGAATATATTATACAATTCTAACAATAAACAAAAATATTTCTTTTATATTATTCATAATTAATACATTTATTTACGATTAGAGTTACGATAAAATTGTTTTAATATCAAAATAAAGTTCTTATCGTAGATAATCTATTATTGATTAAAATAAAAAAGTTATATTTTATGCTTTGAATTTATAAATATTTTATCAATAAAATGGCAAAAATAAAACAGATGATCATAGCAAGGCAATTATGTTCTTAAAGGTAAATACAAACAAAAGTAAATATTTTCTATTGTTTTTTAAATTGTATTTTTAGTTATATTTTTGATCTAAGCGTGAAAATTAAACATTTTATTACAGCAATTAATAAAACTTATCTAATTTGTGCAAATAGCTTTTATAACTAATAAAAATTTATTTACTTATTTTGTTGTTTTGTTTTGCAAACAATAAAAATTTATTGCATTTTAGAAGTTAATAAAATAATCTCAATTCTAAAAATTAATTTAATTTTTTATTAAATATTAATTTTTGCGATAAGTTTATAATCTATAAATATATAGACATATTTGTAAATGTTAAGGTCAAAAAATGACATTTATTTTAGTAACAACTCTACAATTTAGCAGGATCAATTTTATATTGCAAAGTTATGTATTGCAAAATAATTAACACATTATTGAAGTGAATTGTTGTGTTTTTATTAATACTTATTTTGCAATTACAACACAAAAATTAATTGTAATAATAATTGTCACAACTCTGACATTATTTCTAAATTAAAATATAATACAATATATTTTAATAAATGACTTTTTGAGCAATTACTTGGTAAGCTAAATGATTATTCATATTAAATTTTTACCAACACTATTTAATATATTATATAATTATAACAATAAAAAAGTAATAATAAAAAGCATAAAATAATCTTTTTTAAACTAATAAAATTTTTATTTATTATTATTTGTATTTTTTTATATAAATTTTAAAATTTTTAAACATAAAATAAAACAATAACTTATTATTAATTAGTAAATAAAAATAAATAAATATAATTACAAAACAAATATTTAAATATTTTTATCTATTAATTTTCATTTGTTACAAATTATTTGAAACAATTTCGCAAAATTGAATTATTTATCTTAAAATCTATAATTATTTATATTAATGTTATAATTATACTTTGTACATAATTATAAAAATAAATTTTAAAAAATTTATTTAAATTAAGAATAACGCAAATATATGCGATTTAATTGAAATATTAATATATATTGATTTTGAAATAATCTTATATTTACAAATTAGTTTTACAAATTAAATTAATTGCTATATTTATTATTTGTTTAAATATATTAATTAATATATATTTTTAATTTGACTTAGTTTTTATCAAAATATTTTAAAGAATAAAATTTAAGCTTGCTTTTTAAATGGTTGATTTATAATATTACAAACAATAAATATATTTCAATTAAGTTAATTTTAATAAACTACTGCATATCTACTTTGATATACTTTAAGTAAGAATTATAATAATAATTCATTTCGTCTTATGTCAAATAAATTACTTAATGTTTGTCTGTTTATGCAAAACATAAATAGAAATAATGTTTTTGTCGTTTATATTAATAATAGATTTTCAACAAAAAAAGAAAAATTGAGATAACTGTCAGAATGATCTTACTTACATTAGTTTATTGACTTAATTATTATTTATTTATCAAATTACTAATTTATTTTATTAAGTTTTAATTAAATAGATTTAATATTTTTTCTATTTAAATAAATATTTTTCTAAAATAAACTATATTTAAGTTTTATATTTTTGTTAAATATATTCTATATTAAACTTTGTTTATTATAAACTAATTATAAATTAGAATTAGATAATTAAAAAATTAAGTAAAACTTATTTTGTAAACAAATTTTGAGTTTTGTTACAAATTTATTTCTAAATTATATTTACAGTTCTGTGATTTGGAATGAATTATCAAATGAATGTAATTTCTAAATAAGGTTTAAATTTATGCATTAATGTAGCGATAAGTGCGTAACAGAATCTAAACCTTAAATAAAGCCCGAATTGAATCAACAGGAGATCATAGGCTTCTGTTATGTTATATAAAGAACATAAATATATATCAATTGTATTATTTGATTATTGCCGACTTTATTGCACAAAATATAATCAAATAAAGCAAGATTCAAATTAAATATTTGTTCTGTAGTTCAATCTCTATCAAACATTTATAATATCAGAATAAAAGACGTAATCGAATAGAATTCAAGAATTTTTTCGGTAGTTTATGTGTTATTAAAAATGTATAGAAAACAAACTATTTATAGTGTGAGCTCGAAAGCATCAAAATAAATTTATTGAATTTATGTCAAATATTAGACAAATACTAGACTTTGTGACAAAAGTAATTGTTTCCACCTTAAATTATTGGAATTAAATGCTGACAATACGTCAAAATCTATATGTCGTACGACTGGGTCAGTCAGGCTTAGCCTTGAATGACGCAATCAATTGATGTAAACCTATGAATTAAATTTATAATTTAACATGTTTGATTTTAAAATATTGACTAAATCTAGTAAAACATTAAGTAGACAAATACAATTATAATTACTATGTTTTTATGCTTAAATTTTTAATTTTTTAAATTAATATTTTTTAAATTTACAAACTTAACAATAATTTGCCAAGTTTGTATAACACCCACCTTTGGCTTTTACTAATATTAAGCCTATTTTTTGCGTAACTACTGAAATCAATTTTAATGATTAAATTTTATTTTATTATTTTTTTCAGACAGTAATGCCATTTATTATATTTTTATGGCTAAGTTGAGCCGCACCTGATTTTAGTTTTTAAATCTAAAAACAAGAAAACAAATTCGGTTTTAAATCATATTTTGAATTTATAATATATTTGCGTTTTAAAAATAATTTTTGATTATTTTACTTTTCATAAAATTAACAATATTAATAAATTATTTTGTATATTATTAATTTTATTTATTAATTATTTTTGTTATAAAATTGTTAAAATAAAAACAATTAAATTACAACTAAATAAAAGTTAATAAATTACTTTAACAAAATGCATAATGTTTTTTAATTCACATAATGACCTATATATTTATTTATGCCTCCCCTTACACATTCCAAACTTTTATTAAAATATTAACTACTGTGAATATATTAACAATAATAAAATCAGGATCGAGAAGGTCGGCTTATCTAAGGGGGGGGGGGATCAGGAAAGGGATTTTCCCCAAATTTTGATCAAAAACCTACAGAAAATATCAGAGGATGAATTTTTTCCAAATCTATATATTTATAATAAAATTTTACATAATTTAGCTGGATTTAAATGGATTTAAACAGGATTTAGCACCAATTTAGGAAAAATTTTCAATTTTGGTCAAATAAAAAAAATTTGCCGGTCGCCTTTAGCGGCTGGCAAAAAATCAAAGGGACTTAATGCTAAAAGGTGATAATCCAAATTTTTAAAATCAAAGGTGATTTTTGGCTTATTCGCTCCCCTTTACGATTCCTGAATAAATAATGTTAAATAAAATATGCAAAAATATATGAATAAATATATGTAATGTAATAATTTGTCAAATAAAATTATTTTTGCTAAAACTATTTATCGCATAAAGTATTATAATACTTTGAACTTATGTAATTTCTGATTCATCATGGATATTTTGTTTCGGATAATATTACTACAATTTATGCTAATTTATTGCGAAATAGTCGGATAAATAACTTAAATTTGCAAATCTTTATGAGTGAAATATAAGTTATATTAATACAGATTTTAATGTAATAAAAATCGAATTTGCTATAAATAAGTATCTGGTTCAAGTTAGCAGAATATAATAGCAATTTCTTTCTCAAATTCTTAAGAAGTGAAAAGAAAAGGTGAAAGACTAAACCAGACAGACTTTCTGATTTTAGACAGATTTAAACCGGATTTATACTATATTTAAAAACAAAAATATAAAATTAGTATTTATTTTTTAAACAAAATCTTTATTTTTAAAGCTAAATATAAGTTGGAAATACTCTACTTGACTAATCCATGATAAAAATAAGTTTACAACTAAAACAAATAAAATATAGATTAGAAAATTACTTATTTACGGTCTGAATCAAATTGGGCTAAATCCGTTTTCAGTAAATTCTCTAAAATGGGATTTATAGTACTGATTAAAAATATGCAGAAACAGCAAATTTTCTAACATCATTTACATTATAAACAGCAAAATATTTTTAATACAGTAATATAGTTAATGTTTGAAATTTGTGGGCTGTTTGAGTAAATTAAAATCAATAGTGGAAATAATTTTAAAATAAAGTTATATCCATGTATATTAGCGTTATATTAGCTCTCAAGTTAAAATTTATATATTTTAATTAATTAATAATGTACATAGCTTATGTGTTATTATTGTCGTTACATCGTACATAATTTATGTACACTATTAAATAATTTTAAAAAATATACATCGATATTACTTTACTTTAAAATTGTTTCCTCTATTGATTTTGATTTACTCGAACAGTTCTACATATATTTTATACTAAAAATAATATAAAGTTAACTAAAGATATGCTATAAATATATAGAGCGACACACTATAATACGACGATTTGAGTATCGAGCTAAAATTTTTATTATTTAAAATAATAAAATATAAATTATATCAAATTAAAGAAAATAAACGAAATTTTTTAATGTTCAAGAAATTTTATAACATTTTAAATAAAATCTTCAATTTCTGAGCGCAAAGGTTGATAGACGTGTTTTTATTATTATAAATTTTATTAACTTCTATGCAATTGCATTGTTGTAATTGTTTGATATCCTCTGTTTGTTAGTGTCGGCGGGTTTCATTACTGACCGAATTAATCAACTAAACTCACAAATTATAATTTCTTTTAGTAAATATCAAATGAAATGTAAAGTTTAAATTAATAAATTAATAAATATTAAATATTTACAATAATGCAATTGCATAGAAGTCAATAAAATTTATTTTAAAAATTAACAACTATTGAAAACACGTCTATCAATCTTTGCGCTCAAAAATTGAATATTTTATTAATAATGATGTAGAATTTCTTGAATATTAAAAAATTTTTATTTCTTCTCTTTAATTTGATATAATTTATATTTTATTATTTTAAATAATAAAAATTTTAGCCCGGTACTCAAATCGTCGTATTGTAGTGTGTCGCACTATATTAACAAATATAATTATTTGTTATTTAGTTATTTTAATAACAACTATCTATAGGGAGAGGCCACACTAAAATATTCTTAAAATTATTTTTAGGCAAAAGTACATCATATATGATATAAAAAAATTGATATAAATTTTGCCCAATTTTACCTGGTCAATTTAAATTAAATTAATTAAAACATTCTATATACCTATTGTATATGTTTCCTCTCTATATATATGCATGTATGATTTTTGTTCAATATAGCAATACAGCAATTGTGGACATGCGCTAAACAAATATCTCGCACTAATCGCTTGTGGCAAATCTACAATTGCTATATTGAACAAATATCATACACGACTATATAGTGATGAGTAGTATACCTATATATACAATAGTTATATAGAATGTTTTAATTAATTTAATTTAAATTGACCAGGTAAAATTGGGCAAAAACTATATCAATTTTTTTAAGAATATTTTGGTGTGGCGTCTCCCTATAGATACTTGTAAGTTATTTTAGTTTAAAAAATATTATATAAAATTAGAACTAGAACAGATATATATTAATTACCAATTTATGTTTGCTCTAACATTTCATTTAGATAAAAAAAACAATTATAAATTTAATAGATAATTAATTAAAAATAAACTTACTTGTCATTTTAAAAATATTCAATTTAATTTAAATTTAAAATAAAAATATAAAATTTGTATTAAAATTATATTTGTGATTAAGTTTTAAACTATTTTTCTATAAAATATTTTTTATAAACAAATGATTATATACTTTTTGAAACAAAAATTACCACTGCTAAATTTACATATTAAAATTAATAAGATAAATATAACTGATTAAATTGAAATTATAAAATAAATAAAAATTTTATAATAAAATATCAGTTATTTAGCAATAATTAGAAAAATTTTAATCCTAAATTTCACTTAATATATGATAAATTAAATTATTAGATACTTGATAACTAAAAATTAAATAAATAATAAATTATTCAACAAATGTTAAATTGATTTATTAAAAAAACATTGTATTTTAAATAAAAAGGCTTTTCATTAATCTTGACGCTCGTAATTTTTGAATAACTTTTTATTGAATAAAGATAATTTAATTCTGTTAAAAGTATAAAGTAATGTTACATTCGCAGTTTTTTATACTGGACAAAAAATTTGAAAACGGTCACATGATTAAAAAATAACAAGTACATTTAAAATGCATTAGTTTGTGTGAAAACTAAATAAAATAAAGCAATTATTTCAATTGGTAATTTTTTAGAAATAATACAGGAATTAAATGTCGAAAAAATTTTATTAAATTCGACTTCAGGTTTAATTTTTATCATAAGTTATACGTTGAAGAAATAGACAATTTATAGACTTTTTTAAAAATTCTTGACACACAGAAACATAAATTAATAAAAAAGTAAAATATAAATTTGTTTGTTTCAAATATAAAAAAATTCAAATATGACAATGTAGAACATGACAATGTCGAATATGATAATGTCGAATATGACAAAGTTGAATATGATGATTTAAAATATGAAATAGTCAAATATAACAAAGTCGAATATGACAAAGTTAAATATGACAGTCGAATATGATAATGTTAAACATGACAATTTTAAATATATAATGTAAATAATTAATTGTAAATGTATAATGTTGCAATTGTATATTAATTAGAAAAAAAATTAATAATTAAAAAATATTTTATTTGTTTTAAATATATTTTCTATTTAATAACGTTTATATCAATAATAAAAACAGTTTTTATTACATTGAATTCTTATTTTTTGAAAAGTTATTTGATAAAATTAAGTATTTATTAATTAATATTAAGAAATAATTAAAATAATAAATTAGTTGATAAGATATCAAGCAAAGGTTAAAACTATGTATTTGCAAAATATTTTTGCTATTTATCAAGTTTAGTTATTTGATATTTCATTAATTGATATATATTAAAATTATTTATTTAATAAAAATGCGTAAAACAACCTATATAAAAAATTTATACAGTATTAAACTTATTAATATTTATATTTAAATTAAATTATGAATTTTAAAAATATTAAATTTTTTAATTAAATAATTATTTGTATATTATATAGTTTATCAAAAATCTATATGCACATTTATTATAAATATTTGTTATTTAATTTACATTTAAATACTTTTAAAACATGGTTAGCAACCTAATATTCTTCTAAAACTTTGCTTAATTTTTCTGGAACATTCTTTAAATCATTCACATTAATCCGTATAGCTTTTAATCTTCAAATAAATTAATAAAATGTTTTTAATAAATTATATTTTTTGTTGAAATTTGTATTTTTAATAAAAACTTTTATTTTAATGTTTGATATATTCTTATAATCAGAGCCGAATGCATCTCATAGTTCAAAAAAGTTAATTGACATTTTATACCATTTGCTATGCATACAAAAACAGTATATCTGCAGTGGCCCCTGAAATATCTAGGGGCCACTGCAGATATACTGTTTTTGTATGCTTATTAAATGGTATAAAGTGTTAATTAACTTTCTTGAACTATGAGATGCTGTCGGCTCTGTTTATAATTATTATTGTAATGTAATTATTGATTAGTAAGTAGTTTTCGATAACGGGTTTTATTTTGTTTCAAATACTGTAAAATATCATTTTATTTTTATTTCGTATTTTTCAACACTAATTATAAATAATTTTATTTTAAATATTAATAATCTTAAAATAAATGTTTGACAATATTTATTTTATTTTAAATAAATTATTTTATATTATTAACAAAAATATTTAACCTTTAAATTTAAATTCTGATTAAATTATCTAAAGTGGATATAAATAATTGCAGTTTTAAGTGGATTTGATAAAAATATTTTACTTTTACTTTTGTATATAAACTAAAATTAAAAGTATTTAAAACAAAATATAGTTTTACTTGTTTTAAGCAAATTTTAACTATTTAATTTTAAATAAATGAAAGTAAAAATATTGTGAAATGAATAATAATCAAAATTTAACAAAATTATTATTAATTGAAGCATTATTTCTTGGTATAAATAAAATTTGATCATTTAAATTTATTTTTGCAAATGTAATTAATTAATTTTAACCTAGCTTATATAAATTTCGCTAATGGATTAAACCCATGCCAAGATTGGATTCCATATAATGATAAAACGTGTTATAAAGTAATCGAAAGATTGGGAACGGAATTAAATGCAAAGAATAGTTGCTCTGAATTGGACTCCACTTCCACTTTAATCACTATTCACTCGGAAGAGGAACAGACATTCTTATCAAACCTATTGTTGAAATACAACAATATATCCGAAAACTTATGGATAGGTTTGGAGTTAAAGGAAAAAATATTTAAATGGATGGACGACAAAGATATTGATTACAAAAATTGGGCCAAAGGTAGTCCAGATCCGACTGACCCACGACCTTGTGTGCAAATGTCAATAGAAAAAGCTCATCTAGGTCAATGGACTGATGAGTCATGTGGTAGAGACAGTCTGATAGTTTGTCAGAAGAAACAGGAATGGACTATAAATGAACTGAAAATTGCATTAGAAAACATCACTCAATACATGACTATTGCATTAAATGAACAAAAAAATGAACTGGAAAGTTTAAAAAAATGTCCCTTGTCAATTGGATTTATTTACACTCAACTGCCGAACCAATCAGAACCGACTACTCTGTGGCCGAACAGCAGTTGGTCTGAAGTGACGAAACAATATTCGAATCAATTCTTTAGGGCTGAGGGGGATTTGTCGGCGCCTTTCGGCCAAATACAGCCACAAAACTATTCACACATTTCTAGCATTAAAACTGCATCATGTCAATTTTCTTGTACTTCGCACAATTATATTGAATATCCAATAGTTGAGGGCAAGTGGTCAGACGATTTAGACGAATACGAATCAATGTTTAGGTTTTATATTTACACAACAACTGCTGACAACAGACCCATCAATACAGCCATTAGGTTATGGAAACGAATTCAGTAACATGGTTGAATATAGTTTTATAATAAACAAAATTCTTAGAATTTTAGTTATAGTTTTTATTAAATTAAAAAAATTTTAATATTTTGTATTTTATTACATCACAAACTCCAAAACAATAACAACATTATTAACGCATATATTGTATATTATTTTAAATAGAAAATTATATAAACAGTATTTACACAAAAATATTGTTATATAAATGCAATGAAACTAATTGTATAAAATGTTTTACCAATAAAACTATGCTTATTCTGAACGAAAAAGATGTTTTTTATCTGTTTTTGGTTTACCATAACTGTCAAAAATAATTATTAATTTATAAATTTATGAAAACAATTAAATTACTATTTCGTTTGATTTGTTTCGAAGTTACAGTTTATGTCTAATATTATCCGCAAATGTCAGTCATTTTGGCACTACTTCTAATTGAATGTAAACCAAAACATTCAAATCAATAGTTTGTTTAACAATTGAGAAACAACTTTCTAAAATCGGTTACGAGGAGTGGCTTAGATGTCGACAAAAAATACGCAAATAAAAACGCAATACTAAAATCTTAGTTTAGTGTTAGCATTAAATATGTATGTTTTAAATAGTATTTAACTTTTTTTATCACATGTTGAATTGAATGCAGTTTTGAAAAACTTTTTATTAGGTATTAAGTTCCTTTTCGTAACTAACTTTAGAAAGTTGTTTATCAATTGTGGAAATGTTATGAAAGACTGTCTTTGAATTACACACGGATAGCAGCAGAAGTTGAGACATTTTATCACTGAAGCCGTTTTTAGTTGCAATAATGTGTTAAAGATTAATAATAGTAAAAATAAATTTTTTGATTAATGCATTTTGGAATTCTATTTTAATGAGTTTTTAGTTATTTTCTAACATTTGGCAAGTTAATAAATACCAAATTTCATTGTTTTAAAATAAAAAGTAGCCTTGTTAAAAAAATATCATCAATTAATATTGAAGACATAAATTGGTAATTAAACATAATTTTATTAATATTTTTAAAATTTAAACTAGAGGTCGATCTCGAAAGTCGAGAATCCCGACCCCGACTCGGAATTGTTACTCCCGAACCTGACTGAAATAAATCGGAAATCCCGGTCCAGCCCCAAATTTGAATATTTTTAATAATAATATAAATTTATTATAATACAAATTTAAATTAGTATAA
Source organism: Belba bartosi (assembly GCA_034693685.1). NCBI lineage: Eukaryota > Metazoa > Arthropoda > Arachnida > Sarcoptiformes > Damaeidae > Belba > Belba bartosi. Next base: position 10,848 of record JAQFXP010000296.1, on the reverse strand, counting down.
TATAATGGTTTAGTAAAGTAAGTCAAACTTTAATACAATAAAAAATCTGATATTAGTTTTATTCAGGCATTAAATGTAAACACAAATCATGTGTTAAAATGATTTTATAAATTCTTGTTTCAAACAGATTAAATTATATATAAATTAAAATTTATACAATGTTTATATTATATAACAAAGATTGAGTAGGTAGATCTTCCAAAAGTCCCCTAATTCTAAAAATTTGCTTTTATACTACCTAACATTTGGTTAGCAAAATAGGTCGAATTTCCTAATTTGCCGACTGTGACGACGTTCGGCTTTTTAAAAAATTTATGGCAAAATTAAAAAAATTTTCTAAATTGTTGCCAGATTCTATTCAAATTTAGTTTAAATCTAGTTTAAATCCAATTAAATAAATTTAAATTTTATAAATAAAATTAACTAATTTTAAAGTTTTTTAAGCGTTTTTGGAAAATATTCTTTCCTTATTCTCTTCTGGATTAACCAAAAATCTAAATCCCTGATATATAAAATGTGCTAAAAACTGAGTTAAATATAAATTTTTCAGTAAATATATAATTTTAAATATAATTTATCCTAAATCGGGATCCCGAACGAAATCGGGATTAATATGTCGGGAACCGGGAGTTGTAATCCCGACCGAAATCAGGATTTAATTTAAACCTGTTACACTGTTCTTATATTGCAAATTGATTTATATTTATTTTTGCTTAACAATCTTGTTACAATTTCTTTTTAATGAACATTATCAAAAATAATTATCAATTTTAAAAATTATTGAAAACAATTAAATTGTTATTTTGTGTGATTTGTTTTGATTTTACAGTTTATGTCAAAAATTATCCGCAAATGTTAATCATATTGGCAATATTTCTTATTTAATTTAAATCAAAACATTCATATCATTAATTTATATACCAATTGATAAACAACTTTCTAAAGTCTATTAAAGTTTTATATGCAATTTTAAACAATTATTTAGATTTATTAAAAATAACAATGTTTATTCACTGATAATTATGACAAAATTATAAATGCTATTATTTGGCATTTGTTTTGAGTTTAATGCAAAAAGGTTTCAACAAATTAAATTTCATTAATTACAATTTTATTTTTTAGTAAATAATAACTTGATATTCTTTTTTAATATAAATTTATAAATATTAAAATTTTTATTTTATATTAATTTTAAAAATTATATGTAATATATATTTAAAACAAATCTGTATAATAGAATTGTCGTGTTAATAAATGATAATTTTTAAAATCAAGGAAGATTTTTGCCTGATCACCTTTTTCTTAATCTCTGATTATGAAAATTAAAGCAAATCCATAATCTAAGAAAACATTTGCAAAAACCAATTGAAGATTAAATAAATTTTTAACACAAATGTTTTATAATTAAACGATTTAATCCATATATTAAAATATATTTAAAAAAGTGTTTAGTTTTACTACTTAAGATAATTAAAATATATAAAATTTTAAATTTTTATTATTTTGCTCTCAATTTAAATATAATTTTATTAGTATCGAAATTGAGTGTTTAAAGATGAAAAATAAATTTTATTATTTTTATTGTTACGAAAATATTTAATTTAAATACTAACTTAAATATCATTCTACAGGTTTAATTCAAATTAAACCAACAATTAAAAAATACGTACATGCACAATGAGCAATGTATTGGTAGAACTCGTAGTTATATATTGGAAACAATTCTAAGCAATAGAAACCAATGTCGGGTCCGGACAGTATCTCAATAAACGCAAGAATTTTCAACCAATTTCTAATCGAAAGTCGATTTTGTAATAGAAATGAATACAATAGAGGATAGGGTTTATGCGACCAATAGCTAACTCGAGAACAATACAAAGTACAAAAAATGCAATCGGAAACATAATTATAAATATAAACGCAAAAACAAATCGGATATAATAATTAGTATCTTTTGCGTGAATTGAATATAATAATATCATTAAAACTGGCGTGCTAATATAATAATAAATAAAAATTAATAGACTAATGGATTGATTCAAAAGTTTGGTTAGTTTTGAAATCAAATTGTGTTCAGAGATTGCTTTCATTAGAAGTGATTTATTTTCAAATTTCAAACTGTTTTTGATTTTATCATTAATTTCCATAAATTTATATTTTAAATATAATATTATTATTGTAAGTATAACAACAAAAACTGAACAAATGGTATATAAATTGATTGTAAATATTAGAGTAAGTATAGACCAAAACAATATACTCTTTAGTGTAAAACCAGAGTTTGAATCGAAATAAGCGATAATTGTTGGACTGATTAGTGTTAGAGAAGTCATGATAACTAACGGCCAGAATATCTCTCGCATTAGGTATTTAGAAAATAGATTTGCTTTTAGAGCCAATCTTCGAGTGTTTAATGCATTTAATTTAATAATACGTTTGTATTTATAATCATTAATAAATGATAAATAATTTGATTTATTTGTCATTTCCTGATAATATATAACAATATCAACGATTAGTATACAAATTGAACCCAAACTAAACAAAAATGAAATTAATGACTGATTTCCCAATAGATAGTTGGCATCACTCGTAAGGATATGAATCCATCGCTTATTTATTAGACCAGAGATCAGATACCGAACGGCAAATACAAGTAAACCAATTCTTAAACAAATGACAAAAACTATTCTCTTTTTACTTCTGACTCCACTTTCATATTCATCCAAATTGTTTGAAATTAATAAATAATATTTTTTTGCAAACTTTACGGTCGTATCGATAGCCACACATTCACTGATATTATTGGATAAAAATTTATTATATTTTTGAAAAATTTTAGCATTTTTTGCCGCAGTTTTGAAACGATTTGAATTCATCTTAGATTTAAAATACTATAAACAAAACAAAAAAATATTAAATAAATTATTTTAAAAACAATTACAATATTAATATTTATATATTTTCTTACTTATAATTCAAAGTTTTATTTCTTGCACAACTCGTAGTGAGGCCAGTAATTATCACTTCACCGCTAGGTATGGTAACAGTTATGGGATAGTGGTCACAGTTTTAATAGTCCACCTGAAATAACCACGTATACATAGATTAGTGGTTATTAAGCTATCGTACATTACTAGTAGACGGCCCTTGGTATTAGTCCTGTGGTCGTCTTGCCTTAACTCATGCCTAGAATTTTAATTACAGTTTAATTACAGTTGAGTTTCGAAACCACTAACTCAGGGTTAGAAAGCGGCCGCATTACTATTTCACCACCCGCCTGAGCTATTCTTATATATTAAACATATTTAATAACCTATTTTTGGTTATTAACAAGATATACCCTTGGAAAGTTCTTTGGTATTTTATACAAATAATAAAAAATTAAATTTTTCATAATTAATAAATATTGTGAAATTTTAATTAAAACCCTATTTTATATTTATTAAAACCCTATTATTTATTTAAAATTTTATACCTCAACTTATTTTTGGCTTTTGCCCTACAATTAAAGTTATTGGCTAATATATAATTAGGGCCATTTATAAAATGAAAAAATTAACTAGTTCCTTATTCTGTTGACTTTATAACTTAATGTAAACTTTTTATAAATTTAAAATAAACTTATTTTAACAGCAATAAATTTGTTTAAAATTTATTGAAGTTTTACATATAATTTATATTATCACAAATTATTACATATTTTAAAATATACAAAAAAAACTTACATGAAATAATTTGAATTATTATTAAGAAAATAATATTTTAAGAAAACTTTAAAATATCTATTTTTGTATGTTTATAACTTATAAAATAATGTAAAATTTTAGATTTTATTTATTTTAATTTATTTTCTTAATTATAAAAATAATATATATTATATATAATTATTTATTAATAAAATAAATTCATTCATTAAATTAATTACATTTTTCTTCATTAACAACCTTATAAGTCATTTTTTACCGGAATATCAAAGCATTATTCTTATTATATTTAAAAATATATTTAAAATAGCTTATTTATCGAATATAAATTATAGTAGCCATCTAAATATTATGTGATATTATTGAATAAGTTATTAAATTTTTATATATTATACTTTATTATAATTGACTGAATGGATAAACAAATAAAATTTTATTTATAATACTGTACAAGTATAGCACAATATAATTATTATATACAACAACAATTTGAATTAGTCTCTAAAAATCTATACTATTTAATAATATCTTAAATCTCATTTACTAATTTCCCGTTATTTTTAAACAATATTAAAAAAGTGGCAACAAAAGCTTGAACGTGTTAGTGCAGTATAAATATTAACAAGATTAAATAAAATCATTAAAAATAATTAATTACCTGTATCATGCATTAATAAAAGTAATAATTACATACTACTATTTACTATCATGTACTATTTACTTATGCAGAACTATTATGCTGCTCTCTGTGCGAGATGTGTGTTTAAAACATAAGTGATTGAGGCAAATAACTAATATTGCACTGCATTTAATATACATGCATAAATATGAAACTTATACTGAAGCCATATAGAACTTTTAGTTAATCTAGTTTAAATTGTTGACTAAGTAAAATTCAGCAAAAATTAAATTAATTTTTTAATTAGATATATAATGTACTGTTGTTTAAAAGTAATTTAAAAAATATTCTGATTGAACAATACGCAAATCTTACTTGTGAGTATAATTAAAATAAATAAAATTCAAACTTGATTCAATTTTAAAAACAGTAAAAATAATTTTATTAAAATTTTATTAAATCAAATTTCAGTGTTTACATATAACAAATAAACTTGATTGTTTTAATTGTTACAAAAATTTTAATTATAAAAATTCATACAATAAATTAATTTTGCAAGAATAAATAGCAATCTTAAGGTTTAAATCAAATAAAATTAACAATTAAAAAATAAGTACATGCACAATTAGCCACATATTGGTAGAACTCGTAATTATTCATTGGAAATAAGTCTAAACAATAAAACCCAATGTCGGGTCCGGACAGTCTCTCAATTAACGCAAGAATTTTCAACCGATTTCTAATCGAAAGTCGATTTTTTAATAGAAATGAATACAATAGAGAATAGGGTTTATGTGACCAATAGCTGACTCGAGAACAATACAAACCAAGCAAAAATATAATTGGAAACGTAATTATAAATATAAACGCAAAAACAAATCGCATATAATAATCAGTATCTTTTGCGTGAATTAAATATAATAATATCATTAGGACTGGCGTGCTAATATAATAACAAATAAAATATATTGGACTAGTGGAATGATTTAAATTTTTGGTTACTTTTGAAATAGAATTGTGTTCAGCCATTGCTCTCAATAAAAGTGATTTATTTCCAAATTTCAAACTGTTTTCAATTTTATTGTAAATTTCTATAAATTTATATTTTAAATAGAATATCATAATTGTATTTATAACAATAGCGCCTGATAAAATAGCAGATAAATTAATTGTATATATTAGAGTAGGTATAGACCAAAACAATATACTCTTTAGTGTAAAACCAGAGTTTGTATCAAAATAAGCGATAATTGTTGGACTGATTACTGTTACAAAATTCACGATAACTAACGACCAGAATATCTCTCGTATTAGGTATTTAGAAAATAGATTTGCTTTTAGAGCCAATCTTCGAGTGTTTAATGTATTTAATTGAATAATACGTTTGTATTTATAATCATTAAGAAATAATAGATAATTAGATGTATTTGCCATTTCCTGATAGTTTATAACAATATTAGTGAATAAAATACCAATTGAAGTCAAACTAAACAAAATTGAAATTAATGATTGATTTCCCAAAAGATTGTTGGCATCACTCGTAAGGATAAGAATCCATCGCTTATTCATTAGACCAGAAATCAGATATCGAACGGCGAATACAAGTAAACCAATTCTTAAACAAATGACAAAAACTATTCTCTTTTTACTTTTGACTCCACTTTCATATTCATCCAAATTATTTGAAATTAATAAATAATATTTTTTTGCAAACTTTATGGTCGTATCGATAGCAAAACTTTCACTAATATTATTGGATAAAAATTTATTATATTTTTGAAAAAGTTTAGTATTTTTTGTCGCAGTTTTCAAACGATTTGTTTTCATCTTAAGTTTGAAATACTATAAAGAAATAATTAATAATAAATTAAAGTAAATTAAAATTTACTGCAAAATTATTATTTATATTTTAAACATATTTAATATAATAACAAATATTCAGATTTTGTGATAAAACTAATCAGATTTTTTATGACACAAATTCTCCGATTTAATGGTTTTTAAATTAAATAAAATTGTTTTAATTTATTTTATTTTAGGTAAAATATATAGATTTTTTATAATATAAAAAGCATTCTAGTTTAATTTTTTAAAAATAATCTTTTAATTTTTGAAATCTAAATTATCTAGATCTATATATTTTTATTTTAACAAACTTACTTGTTAGTTTAATAATTTATTTAATTTATTTTATTATTTGACAGATAATTACTCATGTTACATTACTCATGAGTCATGTAACAATATAAAATTTTCATGTATAAAGTATTTAAATATTAAAAATAAACTAAAATTATTAATCAGATTAATTACAAGCAATGAATTAATTTTAAAATCCAAAAATATAAGAAATTTGTTTAGATATTGTTTAAAAAATATATAATTGTCAAACGAAGAACATTTTAATGTTTGTTATATATTTTGGAATTAATATTTTATCTACGCATTTACATTCGTTTGCTATTTGGTAGTAAATTACAATATATTCTGTATATAGGAAACCGCTGGATACTACTACTACTACTCATAGACCAAAGCCTTTCTTTTGGCACAACCCGTAGTGAGGCCAGGAATCATCACTTCACCCCTAGGTATGGTGACGAGGATAGTGTCACAGTTTTAAGACCACACACCTGAACGCTCCGTATAAATAGATGAAGCTTTCGCACACTACCGGTAGACGACCCTTGGTAAGGACCGTAGTCGTCTTGCCTCAACTCATGCCTAGATTTTTTTTCCCAAAAAATCTTTACTACAATCGAGGCTTAAACCAAATAACTCACTAAAAGCGGAAACATTACCACTGGGTCACCCGCTTGAGCTAATCGCTGGGTACTATAAAATTTGTTTACTATAAGCGGGATTTACTAGAGTAAATCAAAATTCTATAATATATTTGAACTTGACTCTTATCAAATCGTTTACTATATGCGGGTAATTACAATAAGCGAGTTAACACTAAGCGGGATAGACTGTATACATTTTATAATTAATATAGAATTACATTGTATTTCTATTTGTTAAAATTTAACACAACAATATATTAAATTTATTAGATTTTAACAATTATTTATATCAAATAAACTTACTTATCTTTAATTACAAGCCACACGATTTATTATTAATAAACTCAAATTATTTATCTTAACAATCTTATTAAATAATATATTGTTTTTTTATAACATACTAAATAATTACATTTTATACAAACGTTAATACAGCCTCACACATTTGATAAATTAACAACTTTATAAAATAGCGAGTATAAGTATCAAGACCAAAATGTAAAAATTTTAATACATTTTTTTTAAAATATAATAAAAATGTAATTTTATAATAAAATATACATTATGTTATATAACTACATTTTATCTTATTTTATTGCAAAAATAATTATAATTAAAAAATATATATATTAAAATAGACTGAGTGTCTATAAAAATAATATTATATTTATTTAATTGTGCAAGTAATAAAGTAAAAAATAAAAACATTAGAAATATTGACATGCAAAGGAAAGCGGTTTGAAATCACATTATAAAAAAAAACATGATTTTAACTATTGCTTTATTAATCAAATTTAGATTTAATGGTAATTCTAAAATATATAATGTTATATATCTTCTGTATTGACCCAAAGCTCTTGGTTTCTAAATAGAATAAAATTTATAATTAATGTTTAATTACCATTAAGTCTAAAGAAATATTTCTAACATATTTATAGATAAAATATAATAATTAATTTAGAAATTATATTATTTTTATACGTTTTTTAAAATTAAAATATTACTTTAGATTAAATTAGAAAAAGTGTCGATCACTTCGCCGACAATCTAAATAGCCTAATTTTGATTTTGTACCCATAATTTTGTTAAGTTTTGACTGTAAAGTAAATATGGTTAAGCATTAAACCACATATTGTGAACACACGCTTCTTTTAAATAATAGTTTAGTTTAAATATAGTCTATTCCCCTTAGCGTTAATCCGTTATTGTAAATACCCGCTTACAGTGAACAAATTACAAAAAAATATACTTAGGAATTTAAATCATTTGAAGTGAATTTCGATATAATGAACATATTTTATAAAACCAAGATATTTATTATATCTGATATAGACTGTGAATAAATTCAATTTTAAAGATTAGTAAACAAGAATATCTGCACCAACTAATTAAATCTAAACCTATTATTATTTATGAAATACCCGGCCTATACATGGGTCCGGCTTATCTATAATTAGATTTTTATTTTTAAAAATTTGATAATTTATTGTCCCGGCGTATACTTGGAACGGCTTATAGACAGGAATTTAGGGTAACAGAAATAAATTGAAAGTATATTTTAAAAACTAAAGACAGGTTTTAATTTAATATTTTACTCATTATTATATGATAAAAATACATTTTTTATAATTCTTGTTGTTAATATTTTGTATTAAATTTTTTATAGTTTTAATAATATATTTTCATATTTGATAAAGTTTCGAATCGATTGAATGTAAAAACAATTAATTAATTTGTTTTTATTTTGAAAACAATTAAATTAAAATAGTATAATAATAATATTATATCGTCAATAAGATAAACATTTAATGATGTTATTGCAAAACAACATAAATGCAATAAATATATTATATTTTAATTTTAAAAATAAATTTTGAATTTTTTTAATATTTGAATTAGAGTATAATTGTTAAAATAATTTATAAGACGTCAAACGTATTTAAATTATTATCTAATCTTAAATAATGTTAACAGACGATATATTTAAATTCTAAAATAAAAATAATTTTTGCAAAGTTCTATTTAATTAAAAAAATGTAATCATGGTTAACAATTATAATCTCATCGATATTTTACAAACCTTAACTAAATTAGAATTTTATGATACAACAACAATATTATCATGTTGTAATAATCAAACAAACTCGAGTGAACTTATTGTGCCAAATATAGTATGTATTTACTCTTTAATATTGTTTAAAATAAATATAACAATTTAAATTAATTACACAGTGGGGTGGAATATATTTTGGATACTTTTTGGATATTATAAATTATGCGGTTTATAAATTATCTTTGTTGGTTAAATTTGTAGATGCTGACTGCAGAGATTTAAATGTCTTTTACATTTATAATATAATTAATAACAAATATTTTAATAAATTATTTAATTTTTAGAATATTCTTTGCTTGATTACACCAGACATTTCTAAAATTACTTTAAAAGTTATTGGTTATGTATCATTAATACAACAATATGGAACAGTTATTTTGAGTGTTTTAACTTATCAAAATAATTCATCATTAATATCATATTTAAAATTATTTTCAATTTCGGTAATATACAGCCGATTTCAATACTAACTTTCTTACATATTATTAATTAAATCTAAAATAGGAGATTATTTCTACTTAATTTTTTAATGCATTTATGGATTTTTTTTTAAATTTTACATTGACCATTTTGTAAAATTTGTTTAAATTATTTTATGGCATAAGCGCAGAAAAAACAAAATAGCCATAAAAAAATTAGACAATACAATTTGTTAGTATTAAAAATTAATTAGATAAGTTTATTTTTGTTTTTAAAAATAATTACCTGTAATAAATTTAATTAGTACTAAAACTTAAAAATGTAATTTTTTAGCTTATAAGTTAAACATTCATAATCATTTTCAACAAATAATTTTTTATAATTTATACTTTTAAAAATGAATATTAGTTAGAATTTTAAAATTTTAATTATTTATTACCAGAAACATATTAAAATTAAAAATGTTTTAAATTACAGATTGTATTAATCACAATACATAATGTTTGCTATATTTAGGTTAAATATTTTTAATAGAAAATTTCAATTTTATTTTAAATATGTTCCTGGTAAAAAATTTTTAAATTTTCAAAATTATAACTAATAATAATTTTTACAAATTTAAATTATAAAAATATATTTGTTTAAATATGTCCACGGATGTTTAACTTATAAGCAAAACAAAATTAAAATTTGCAGGTTATAATAAGAGTTAAAATTGTTCCAGATTATAATTTTTAAAAACAAAAAGACCATTTCTAACTAAATTTTAACATTAAAAAATGTATTGTTTTAATTTTTAATAAACCAACTAGTTTTTGCTTAAAAAAATTTAGCAAGTTACTAATTAATCAGTTAAAATTAAATATAATTGTTAATGTAGAAAATTCTTGATAAAATTCTATAATAGCATGAAAAATTTTAAGTTGATATATGTTAACAGAGCATTTTAAATTTAATTAAGAATACGTAAATAAGTTAGATTTATCAAATTCTGTATATTAATAAATAATTAATTTTATTAAAATTATTTATTATGTAGGTTTGGATAATATTTAATTGTTTATTAATTGTAGTTGCTATATTATTAAAATTAATTATTTTATCAAAAATATCATTATTCGGACACATATTATATTTATATCAATATTTTATTAATCAATCGACAAATTATTTTAATAAAATTAAAAAGTTAACTGTTAAAAA
>JAQFXP010000295.1:0-34850 GCA_034693685.1 Belba bartosi | reverse complement strand
CTAATAAAAAGATAATATCTTTTATCTAAAGATTACCAAAAATATGGATTGTTTTTAGATTCATCACTCAATTGGATGGAAAAATATTTTCAAACAATTAATAATTATTTTGTAATAACTGATAAATATTTAGATAATTGTATTCAAATGCAATTAATATTCAATAAAATAAACGTTTCGTTTGATGTAAGAAAAATTCAAATTTTTAAAATGCGAGAATTCTAGATTTATTCTTGTTTAATTAATTAGATAGCTTTTAATATTAGTGATAAAAATATTCACGCTTTTAACCAATAATTAATTAAATAACAAAATGAACAGTTCAATTTTGAATTCATTATTGAAAAATAAGATATAAATTGAGTCAAAATTACATTAAAACTGTCAAAAAATGATTGAAAATATATATTTTTTAATTCAATTTTTTGGTATAAATTAGATAAAAACATAAAAATTTAGTTTAAAATATATAATATTATTTTTCAGCAATTCTTTCAATTATTACTTCACAAAACAAAGCGAACGATATTTGCGATGAATTGACACTAAATGGCAATAAATTTGACTATGGATTAGATGACTTAGAAATGTCGAGATCTTTGCTTGTGATCGAACACAAATCATGGAAAGTTGAGTACGACTTGGATAGTGAACAAATAGTCTTGAGTGAAGTACCCAGGTTGATCAACAATGCGGTCAAGTTTGGAATGAGCTTTACGTATGAGGACTACAACAACGACCAATGGATTGGTTTCTATAAAGTCAGTCCATTTAGACAATTGGTTTGCAATTTAAAAACAAATAAAATTTTAATTATATTCGCAATAGAGTGGACGTAATATTATAGACTTGATGTACAAAGACTGGAAAACAGTGAAACAAATTGCGAGCTTTTGGCAAAACTGGACTTATTTCGATCCGTCAGTTGCTTTCAGGCCATTGATAGCAGACCCGTACCCAAACAAAACGGTATATTTCGTGAGTCAGGACTATACCAACTCTAGCAATGGTCTGACATATGAACGCAAATTCGAAATTTACAAATACAACGACACTTCCCAGCAATTGACCGAAGAGTTTGCTCTGAGTTCACCTAAATTTGTCGATCAATTAGACAAAAGTCTGTACATAAACGCAATACTTCCCGCGTTTAATATGAACAGCAAATACATTGTAATTGTCATACACTCAGGAATACCGAAATACTGTTTAACTTATGCCAATTCATTACCACAAGGGGTCAGAAATTCAAACATTAAACTATAACTTAATTATTGTATTAATTCAATTGATTATAATAGTGTTCACCGAATAAGTTGCAACTATTGATCAATTGTAGCGATTATGTGAACACAACTACAGATGTGACCACCGATTACAGTACAGACGGCACCGAGACTTCCGAGACTACAACCGAAATAGTTTTACGTTCGACATCTGGAGCGTCCGAAGACTCTCCAGTCTTTCCAAACTTTCCAACGAACAAACCGATTGATTCGGATGTGTCGACCAAAGACTCGTCTTATATCGAAACCGAATTCGATTCTGATATCACTGAACGCAAGAAAATAATTACATTGATTTTATTCAGTTTTATTTGTTTGACTTGTGTTGCCATCACTGTTCTCGTCTGTATTGTCGCCAAACAATGTAATTCTCTTTTAGTTTCGCTTTTGTTTTAAATACTCGATTTGTTTTAATTGTTTTGTAATTCTAATAATAGCCAAAGATTTTCTGAATGAGAATATAAACAAAACAATTCAAAAGTATAGATCGAAAAATTTCAGCAAACAATACATCGGATATGAACCACATCGCGAGGCATCAGTTCCGGCTTATGTTTTAATTTAATACTCTTATTATTGCAAAATTGTATTTTATTAAAAATTTGTTTTTAGATATTGACAATTTTATTTTATAATCTTTACTATAACAACAGTAATAGCCAGATAAACAGCCAAAAATTGACCAATACCACTCCTTTTCGGTTTTATCTTGAAAATAAGTAATTTTGTTGTGTTTTATATTAAAGTTAAATTTAGTTAAATTAAGTAAAAAATCAGTCTTACCTACTCCCTGTTATATTTTAAATATACTTTCCGTTGACTTGGCCCAACATTGCCTATTTCTGTTTTTATTGATTGATGTTAACTGTTACTAGATAAATTTTTATAATAAAATTTTAGATATTACAAAATTTAAAATTTTTATGTGGTTTTAATAAGACAGATTATTATTTTTTTTCCCAAAATATAAAGTGTTAAAATTAACTTGCAAACATTTAAAATAAATTGTTCGTTATAAACTAAATTTTGTGAATTTATAAATAAAAAAATATTAATTAAAAAAAACTAATTTACTAAATTTTTGCTTTTAAAAAATTTATAATTACAGTAATAAATTTTACAAAACAGCATCTGACAAATAATTTAACAGCTGAAATTGATTATCTAACATATTTTTAATATAAAACAAATAAATTGAAAAATTCTGTCAAGTTTAAATTTACTTTTTAAAATTAAATTTTATTTCTCTATAAACAGAAATACAATAAATATCTTTATGATTGAATTAAACCATAAAAGTCTTTTATTTTTAAAAAAGTTACTAAAAAAGTTGACAAGTGGTTACTAAAGAGAAAACTTTTTTTTAAACTTTCAGTTAATTTATAAATCTTCTTTAATCCTATTGTCTTGTTATTATATTCTGTGTTTTAAAGAAATATTCTTTTATTCTAATTACCAGTGAAATGCTTTCGTACTGTCAGCGTACTAACCTTGAAAAGTTAAATTTTGCTTAATATTGTATTGTTCTATTAAATTTTGTACTCATATAAACAGTGTAGAGCACATTTCATAGTTCAAAAGAGTTTATTAACGTTTTAACTGTTTACTAAACATACAAAAACAATATATCTGCATAGTTTGCTAGCGGACTGCCAGCGGACTATGCAGATATATTGTTTTTATATGCTTAACAATTGATATAAAAGTTAGCAAACATTTTGATTTCTTATCTTGTGCCACTTAGCATATAAAGCATTATAAATTAAAGCAGTGTAGAATAACCATAAACTTTGTTTTTCGCTCCAAAATAGCAATATCCACCCAATTAAACCCCCGGCACAGTCTTAACTTAAATCAAATAAGAGTTTTAAAACTTCAACTTGATAATTATATACCAAATCTTTAAACTTACTCGTTAGTACAAGTATAAATTACATTGTGTTAAAAATTGAAATATGAATCAAAATTGAGTTAAGATATTTAAAAATTTTTATTTTCTGTTTTGAAGCGAAAAACAAAGAAGGTATCTGTCGAGAAATAGGGTGCAAAAAATTTTAGAACCCTCTAATGTTAAAAGAATAGGCAATTTGGAAAATCTTATTTAGAACTTTTCGGTTTAAAATGGAACGAAATTTTAACATCAGGTTATGTAAAGACTAAAAAACTGAATCAAATGATATCAATTTTATCTTCGGGAAATGATGGGAACAAAATTAGTGTTAATTAGCACTAAATACATAGCACTTGCATCACTTTTTTACATAAAAGTGGTGCATTCAAATAGATTGTTATTTTTGGCCGGATAACTCTTTTCTGTGAATAACTTAATTCTCAATATAATAAATAAATTAATATTTAAGGTTTAAAAAATTGAGGCAAAAATCGTACTCAATGACAAAATTTAATCAGGATGCACTTTGAGTACAGCATTTAAAAAGTACGTGCAAGTTATAAACAATATTAACGTTTCATGGTTGATCTTGGCTTTGAATAATAACTTAATATAAAGTAAAGGAATTAGTTTGAGTGTACAACACGATTTATACGAATGAACTTTTACTCTATAAATTTATACCGTAGTATGAGACTTATTTATGCCAACGAGTATGAGTACGGCTCAATTATTTAAAACCCAAAAATTAAAAAGCCTGCCTCTGAAATTTTACAAATAATTTACATCTACATAATCGCACTCAAGATATATGTATTGATAACCTATAAATTCAAACACAACTGTCCCGTCATTTTGAAGGTGTTATTAATTTTGATGAGTTTTGGATTAATTTTTTTTATTAAATATAAATATAATATCTAAATATGATTTATATAAAAAGACTTCTGTGCTATTGAAACCCAAATACAAATACAGTCGAATCAGATGCTCATATATTTTGAAACAACAAAATAATCAAATAAAATTTTAATTTGTTTTTATTTTATTTTATTTTTGGCTTGAATTAAATTTTTTAAAAATAAATTTATATTATTTAAAGTTATTTTTAAAATTAACTATTTCTTAAGTAATGTACAATTGATTTTTTTTAATAATCCAAAAAATATTCTGTTTTAATATTATATATACATACATATAATTATAATTTTAATAAACAATTAATATGTTAATAAACGATTTTAAAACTCTAAACAAATATCTTACACATAAATAAAATTATTAGTTTCATAAGTTTAAATTGCATTAATAAATTTAAATTAAAAATGAAATTAAATATAAGTTAAATATGCATAAAAGATTAAAGTTTATATTTAATTTGATTTAATATATATCTGTATAATTTGCAGGTGAGAAATGTCTTAAAAACAAATTTTCTGGAGTATTTTTTAAAGCCGATTGTACATGTTTAAACACTTTAAAATTAATAAAAATTTCCCCTTTATTCTATTAAATAGAGTATTATATCAACTTAACAAGTAAATAATATAAATACAACTTACTATAAAGGTATACAAGTAAAAACATTTATCAAAATAATTAATGTTTTAAAATTACAGAATATTTTTTACTCGTAATAGAGTTACAGAATTTTTGTCATAAATCAAAACAAGAACTTAAATGATTAGTATTTCATAAAAGTGTTGGACTGTTCGACAATTGCCAATGACGTGAATTCCACTCAAACTGTTCAACAATTAATATATTCGTATTTGAAGTGCGAATTATTATATAATCTCTATTATCCTGACTATAAAAATATGAATTAATGACAATTTATTAGTCATTCTGTACGTAGTTTTGGTTAACAAAAAAAACAGGAATTCAAATAATAATGTTTTTCCGTTCAATTTCTAATGCATTAATTTTGCTAACATTTGTTAACTATATTCTATCGGAAGAGCAAACGTATGATTCGGTTAAGAATCGGTAATATTTAATAGTTTACAAATATTTTTATGTTTTGTTGAGAAAAATAAAAATAAATGTCAAATTAAAAGTAATTTTGAATTTAAATGCAATTTCAAACAGCGATACAGTTGTCGAGGGAATCGAAAGCAGAAGAGATGGCATTCAATATGTGATGAAAGTTCTGAACCGATTTGATAATAATTTGGCCGGGCTTGAGTAAGTGATTGCATAAAATTTATTTGAAATTTTCGAGTTATTCTTAATTTATAATAATTTTTAAATTGCATAAAAACTTTTCCATTATTTTTATATAATGTTATATAACTTATATAAAAACTATTTGTATATAAACGTATAAATAGTTTTAATAACTGTAACAAACGATTAGAAAAATAAGTTTTATTTTAAGAAATATTTGATTTTATCACAAATGTTAATGATTTGGCAATAAAATGAAAAATTACAAACTGTTAGCTCACAGAGAGAATAGCAATTAAAAAATAATTTTAAAATTTATACAATATGTTCTAAAAACATATCTAAAAATAAAAAAAATTATTTCAAAACTAACCAAAAACTAAAAAACAAAAAAGAAATCTCGAAAGACATCGAATAAAAAGAAAGAAAGATTGTATAATTGGAATACCCGGTGGAGATTGTGATGAACAGATCGGCGATTCGGTGACACTTCCGCACAGAAATCCGGGCAAAAAGCGTAGTCTTCGCTGTATTAGGTTTGGCGACGACTGCGAAGACGAAGATTTGGTAACGAAGCCCACACTTGTGTGGGACTGACGCTCATAATTGGCTCTAAACTCAACTAAATTCAAAATTTTAATAACATTCCTTTTGATAATATCAATGTCTAACTATTCCAAACTATAATACTAAATGATTTAAAAACTAAATTTATTACTTTTTTGTTGTTTTGATTAATTTGTATTTTTATAATTTCAAAAATTAAATATAATTTTTTGGCCAATTTTTTGCTTATTTTTTAACGAAAACACATTTTAATATAAAATGAGATAAAAACCTAAATAAAAATTTATTACAGACATTCACACTATGACAAAAGGGCGTTCGACTGCTCCCCCATCGGAGGCCTACCCGGGGCTGACTGCGAGTGGAATGAGATGGGAGTGGAGGCAAAGGCGCAAAAGATGATGAGAACTAATGTTCGCAATCCGGGCCGCAAAAGGAGATCTATTTTTATTAAAACTTAAGACTTGTTTTGTTTTAATAATTTAAATATCATTTGTAAATAAATATAACACTAAATATTCGCATTTTAAAAAACATGTTAAAAATTGCCGAAAAATAAAAAATGTTAACAATTATGGTTCAAATAAACTATTATCTCTTTCTATTCAGTCTATGCTTTCTTGACATTTCTTTTCAATTAATTTTTTCATTGAATTTCGGTTTACAGATATAAATGCAATTTCAAAGCCAATAAGAAAAAGCAAATAAAAATCTCATTTTACTCTGTGAGCACTCACTCGAAATATTTGTTTAGTGTAAACACACTTAAAAAATATTTATTAGATTTATTAGTTTTAGGTTTACCACTAATTGTTGTGATTCAAAATCTTATATAAATATGAGTTTAATTGAAATCTATCGATAATCGCAGGATTAATGTCAATATAATAATATAAATTAAGAGTACAATCGTAGACACTATAGAAATACTCACGAATTTAAATCCGGAATCCTATTAACATAATTCTGAACATGCTAAACTTGAAATAATTTTTTATCACCTTCCCACTTTCCTTTCAATACTCAACCTTTATCTCCATTTCCTCAATAAAAAACTTAAGCTTTGAATAAAAATTGAATCGAATTTATGGACAAAAGTAACAAATTTATTCATTTATTCTTCTTATGTCTTATGTTATCACTAAATAAATGGACAATCAGTGGAATCGAAAAAATGTTGTAATAATTAAAAGTTATATTTTTTTTCCTTACAAATCAATTATTTCAACAATCATTTCTGTTGTCTCTTCTGTTGAACTCAAAATGTGTGCAATTTTTTTAAATCTAAATTTATATAATTTTATTTACAGTTAAGCGGCTCCTATAGTATGACTCAATTTGTGTTTCTTTTTTATAGTTTGATAACAAACAAAAATTTCATTTCAATTGTAATAATGTTTTTCTTAAAAATTAAAAAATAACAACAAATTAATTGAACAAAAATATAATCGATATAATTGTAATATGTGTTTTAAAAACATACTTTTTTAGTAATAATTATAAATTTACGACAAATTTAATCAAAAAACAAGAAATAATATGATTGAAAATATTTATTCTCTTTTATAATATCAATAGTATATAACAATGAGGTATAGAATTAAATGAATTAACTAATTATGTGCACAAAAAAATAATTATTCAAATGAATGGATTTTAATCATTTATCTCAATAAAATCGATAATTCATATAAACAAAAATAATATTTAAATTTATTTATTCATTAAAATATAATAATAATTAATATTCAAGACTAGGGCCTAATTGAGACGATAGCAATCAAAATAATGATAACATCTTTGTTTTGATTCAGTTGTCTCTCGTTTTTCAATATAACAGACATTTTCAATGACTTTCATATACAGTAATCCAATAATTTAAACAAAATTTTTAATTTGAATAAAAGCTATGCAATTAATCGATAAAATAATTTAATTGAAATTTGTTTCTTACGAATACTTATGTAATATTCGTAATACTCGACGACAATAAGCGTTTTTTAAAACTCCTAAACCTAACCAATCGTTTTCATTCAAATTTAATCAAAACATCTAAAGAATATTCTTTCGAAAAGTTTATAATAATCTTAATTTACGGCACTTTTTGATTCTTTCAAATTTATGTGAAAATTCAGTTAAAATTTTTTATCGATTTGTCTTTTTTTGTCAATTTGTTATAATTTATATCGAATTTAATTTTTCCCAAATATATTAAATAAAAATTTTCTTGAGTTTTAGGCAACAATTATAATGTATTTAAATAGATATATATATTTCACATTTAGTTAATTGGAATTAAATTTTTTACTCTTTTATATCTTAATTAATAATATACTTAATAGTAAATATAGTTTTTCTTATAAATGATTTCATTAATTAATAATCAATATAATGATTAGTATATAATAGTATATTAAATGAATGACAATTGTAGTGAAGTTTAATCGAAAGTTTGTGCAAAAAAAAAGTTTTCAAATAAAATATTTTCGTGAATTAGACTTTGATTTTTCTGATTAAATGGAAAATAATGTTAACAAAACACTAGAAATATTACGAATTGTTTTTTGTTTTTTTTATTTTTTTTTGCACAAAACTCTCAATTAAAACAAATTATGTCAAAAATTGAATTGAAGGCATAAATTCGGAATTAATAGACACACTATTTGACTCTCACTTTTCGATTACAACTTTTATACTGTTTTATTCAGTACTGACTATCAATTATCAACGTATTTAAGACATTTTGTGTTAGGAATCGTAAAATCTCTGACTCTTTATCTGATTAACATTAGACAAGAGATTAGTTTTTTTTTGTATATAAGTTGCGGAAAACAGTTTTAAAAATTTTACTGTAATTTAAATTTAATTTATTCTATTATTCGATTATTCTGTAAAAACTTTATAATCAACTAAATCTAACTATTAATCGATAGCTTAACAATTAATCTGCGATTTAAAGTAGTTTTGCCGAACCTTATCCCAAAATATAGTTTAAATAAATTTATGATTTAGTTTAAAACTGAGTAAATACTTAACTTTCGTATCGCATCCGAAAGGCATCGATTGATTGTAAGAGAGAACTCAAACGAGTATTTGATTTGAAAATCTGTTTTAGAGCCAAAAGAGTTGCCTTTTTATTACGAATAATCGCATTGTATTTCACGATTGAAATAAATGCGATTCTCTCTATCTTTCTCTCTTCCAATGTATTCAATAATAAATCAAAAATCCTATTGTTTTCCAAACGCTTTACAAAATTGAAAAAAAGTCAGAGTTTTATGATTTACAGCAAAAGCAAAAAAGAACTGTTTGTTTGTTTCAAATGATAGACGTGTTTAACATGTATTTACAGTTAATTAACAGAAAATAAACGTTTTTTTAACAATATTTAATCGCTTCTTAGCAATAAATTTCCTGAAGAGTAAACAATAATCTAATAGAGAATAGTTTGGAAACAAATAAAATATAAAACAAAAAATAATAACAAAGTGAAGTCAAACCTTAACTTCAATTCCAGTCTTAAATCAGAATAAAAACCAAAACTAGTGTTAAGAGTTTGAATGTGTTTTGGTGTGTGCCGTCAGATTGCCGCGATTAGCAAAGCCTTTGCCACACGTTTCGCATTTGAATGGCTTCTCTCCCGTATGGACAGACATGTGACGCTTGACCGTTGATTTCTGGCCGACAGATACAATGGAAAAACAGTTTTATATCAAAACAATACTAATAAACACAAAATAATCGAAGAAAATAGCAAACAATTAAATTCGACTAATAATTACTCAATTGAATCAATACCTGAGAGAACTGTTTGCCGCATATCTCACACGCAAATGGCTTTTCTCCCGTATGAGTCCGCATATGGATTTTGATCCGTTCCTTATCGGCAAATCTCTTTCCGCAAACCTATTAAACAAAACAAAACAAAAAACTAAAATAAATATTTGAGAAAAAAGACAGAACTAACTGATTGTCGTTCAACTCTGCAATTGACTGCAACTGACCTGACAAGGAAAGGGTCGTTCGCCGGTGTGTGACCTCATATGTCGAGTGAGTGATGTCTTCTGAGAGAACGAATGTCCGCATAAACTACAAGTGAACGGCTTTTCGCCAGAATGCGAGCGCAGATGCAATTGATAGACGTTTTTTGAGGCCAAGTGTTTGCCACAAAGAGCGCACTGAAAAGGTTTGGCCGGATCTCCAGACAAGAGTGGCGCCAATTGTAGTTTAACTCCGGGCGGGCCTACAGTCAGTTCGCAAAAACAAATAATTCAATTAAACAACAAATTAATCGAAATTAATATCAAAATGAATAATACCAGTCATGTTATGATCGACATTATTCTTGTTTCGACTGTTATTCTGGCCAACCGTTTTGATCCGTTGCTGTAAACCTCTGTTCTGGTCGACAACACTGGTCACTACAGAGACGGGCACAGCACTGGGCGGTGTGTGCACCAGAGTAGTGGCGGTTATGATGTTTTGATTCTGATGTAGTGGACGTGAGAGTGAAGGCACGTGTGACGGGTGCGCGCCAGCAGATGAATGGCTTTGAGATAATTGGTTGGCCGTTACGGGCGGTTGAGTCAGACTATTCTTAACGCTCAGCGAAAGCGGTGTTTCGGCGCCAATATCCTGACCGCCGGTCGTCAACGATGTGGTCATCGGTTTGTGATAAGGGTTTATGAAAGACAAGAGACCAGAGATGGCCGGATAGTCCGGATGGTTGGC
This sequence comes from Belba bartosi, assembly GCA_034693685.1. Classification (NCBI taxonomy): domain Eukaryota; kingdom Metazoa; phylum Arthropoda; class Arachnida; order Sarcoptiformes; family Damaeidae; genus Belba; species Belba bartosi. The sequence continues at coordinate 24,206 of JAQFXP010000295.1, read as the reverse complement.
AATAGAGTTATTAGTAATCAATTGACGCATCTTTTCCTCTTTGATCAGAGAAAGAGGTCCGTCGATGGCCACAGACACGGATGGCATGAGACCAGAGAATAGTATCGGTGAGACTGTAGTGAACGGCGCAGACATATCTGTATTTCAATTGGAATAGTATTGGAATTGTATTATAATTATTAATATTAAAGAAATTAAAATAAAGTATTGAATGGAAAGCATACTGTGCTGTAGTTTAGGCGCTTGTGGTAGTCCTGATTGTACTCTGAACTGATGAGATGAGTGGTCAGTGGGTTGTGGGTGTTGTGTGTGTTGTTGTGGCAGATCGTATAACATTCCAGTGGACGGAACCGCTTGTTGTGATTGAGACGACATCTTCGATGGATGCGATGAGACGACAGACTGTTGTGTGACGGACACGAGTCCAGCACTGGTAGCCAACTTGGCCTTTTTCGGAGGTAGTATTAACTCGTATTTCGGACTAACAATAGTTGTGATGTTTTTCGACATATAAGTAGTCGGAGTAGTCGTCGATATGACGCACAGCGGAAAGTCGCGCACCTGACTGTTGGCCAGAGTCACCGTCCTGTGTGCGTTGGCCACCAATTCCTTTTCCCGACTCAATCGGTTCAGAATCGGATTGTTGTTATTGTCATTCACTTTAGTCAAACCCATAGCAGAGCCGGTGCTGTCGTCCATGGGCTCGATATAAGATTGCGGTTCGCTTTTGACGACTACAGAGATCGGCTGCAATGTTGTTGAATGTAGGGATTGGTCGCCCGTCTCGACCACTGGCACCAAATTAGTCAATGTGTTCATCTCCAGCAACGGTGCCATTGATTGGTTCGATGTCTGCACCGGCTGTAGGACAGGTGACGGCAACACATTCGACAAATGCGTTTGTGTAACCATTTCGGGCATTAAATCATTTGGATTCGAATCGAATACCGCTATAGAGGTCGCTGATGGAGCTGCAGGTGCTGGGGGTAACTGGCCTTCGTTTAAATTAACTATAGATTGTGTATTGACTCTATTCTGCTGCTGCACCGAATCGGATGCCAGCACTGGGTTTTGGGTCTGTTCTTGTAATGTCTGGGTTTGAGTGGATGTTTGGTCGGATAGTTGGCCAGACGTCTGCGTCTGACACTGTTGGGCATCGGAATAGACTAACCCGTCGGCACTGGTCTGCAATTGGGTGCTGTAATTGAGATTAAACTGTTGCTGAGCGGCGATCTCCGCCGAATTGGTCAGCGCTGGCGACGACTGTTGTGTTGATATCGATTGTGGCGTTTGTGGCAATGATTTGATTAGATTCACTTCGGATTGGGACAGAGAGACCGCATTGGTTAGAGTGAGAACGGGCTTTGCATTCATATTAATGGTCGCTTCGATTTTATCCAATGGAACAGATGCCGACTCAGTGTCGCCCACTTTCTCCTCTTCAACTGGTAGTAAACCTTTGGATTTATAACAGATTTTTCGCTTTAATAAAGAGTTCAATGACTAATAAATTAATAAAATATAAATAAAACTCATCTAACAGTCGAGAAAAACTAATATTAAAAAAATTTTAATTATATTTAAACCTTTTAAAACTTATTTTAAAATCTAATTAATGGAAAATAATAATTAGTTTTTCAAACACTTTTAAGTTTTAATTAAATTCAAACAATTTTCGCAATTTCTCACAATATTTAATATTTGTAAATAAAATTAATAAAAATAAATTAATATTTAATCAAAAATTTAAAAGTAATTCAATACTTAGCGGAAACTCTCCGGGAAGTGCTGTTGGAATTCCACACTCATCAGTAGAAACTGGTCCGGGAGGAAAGTTAACGCTAGGCGGAGGAATGGCATCGAGTAGTTGTTCCTCAAGTGCTGGCTCTATGCCCAGGACAGGGAGTGGGCCGTCAGAGGCGGCGGCCGAAGACACCTGAGTGTTGGACATTTGGACGACCTGTTGAGCCATCATTTGGCTGATCGGCACTGAGTACATGTCCGTCGAGACATTGTTTGTGGCAAATGTCGTACTATTGGACTCAAAGGTCGACATTATAGGCATTTGTGCCGTTTCTGAGCTCGTCGTCAATGTTATCGAATGCTGACCCGACTGTTCCATTTGGCCGAGTGGTGACGCGGCTGGTGTTTGCGGCGCTGAACCCGATGGCCCGTTCAGCACCGGCTCAAATATGCTCGAATACTGGCCGTCCGATACGTCCATAATCGAGTCGTCAAGTTTGGGCGCCATTGAAGGAACCATTGGGTCATCGCTTGGAATCTCAATAGTCGGCGACTGCGTATTGATTGAACTCATCTATTATTACATAAATTCAAATTCAAAGTAAGAGTTAATTAATTTTTCATTTAATAGACATTTATTTACAATATATCTAATTTTTATCAACATTTAAAAAATGCTTTAATTTCAAAAAACAAAAAAAAACATTTGATAACAAACATTGGAATTCAATGTCATTGCTGTCAAAATAAAAACTCAAAATTATATATAAATTGTTTAAAACTAAACAAAAATTAATTAAAGAATAAAATGCGAGACCTGTTGGATGAGAACGTCTTTCAATTCGGGAACAGCACCGGACACACCGTCAACAGTGGGCAGAGATGTGTCGACAACTGACAATCGATTCGATTCGAGTATCGATACATTAGGAACGGGAGGCGTCAGATCGGAAAACGTTAGTTCGGTCGCCGACCGGTCAGTCAGACTAATCGTTTCGCACGATTTGTAGCTGTTTTGTGCAATCATTGTATTTATTAATTGGCTTTCGGTGTGATTGTAGACATCGGACAGAAGTGAGGCATTCGTTTCGCAGTTGAGCCGCGAATATGGATTCATAGCTCCGGCGCTCGTATTGACTGTTTGGGCCGGCGCTGTCCCTAACGGATCGGTCATTTGGTTCGACAATAAGGGCGCTGTTGTCGGCAACTGTAGCACTACGGGTGCCGTTGTCGCCGACGACTTCATTAACTCATCCAATTCAGGCATTCCTTATATGACTTATTATACTCAAAAATATAAATTTCTTTTCAATGCAATAATAAAAAACCAATAATTATCTCCAAAAACAATAACAAATTAACGTATACTTAAAAAACAACAAAAACTTTTGTCTAAAATCTGTTTCAAAACTAAACTTAAATTAACAAAACATTTAATAAATCCAAAAGTCGTTTCATTTTCGACATTGTCTTCAGTGATAATCACATTTCAGATACGCATTAATCCAATCGACGGTTGACTTAATCCAAAAAGAAAACTAATAATTCAATTAATTAATAATTATTAAAAAACAACAAAAAAATATTAAAAATAAATCTAATTTTTCTCTTCACGTCTTCAATCACTGTTTGAATTGTTTTTGTCTTTTTTTAATCACAAATTGTCTTAATTTTTGATTTGTTTTGTACTTTTGATAATGATTTGAATTAATAATAAAATGATTTTTCGGTCTTTTGCTGTTGTCTTAAGCGTAAGGTTCAGCCAATGATGAGTTAAATTGCACTTTCGTTTCGATTAATATAATTAATAGTATTTTGTTTAACAATTAATATATAAAAAACACTTTTATATCCAGTAATCAAATTATTTTTTAATTTAAATACAAATTTAGTTTAAATTTTTGTGTTTTGTTTCGATTAAATCCACGAAAAACAGAGAAAAACAACTTTTAATCTAAAAGAGAGAAAACAAAAGGAAAGAAAAAAATCAACAAAAATATCAGAAAAATCAGACATCAGTTCAAAAAAAATTTACATAAAATTCAAGACAAATGACAATTAAATTAAAAAAATTGAAAAAATAATCAAAAAGTTTGACAAAAATCAAAACAAAAACAAATTCCGAAATACTTAACAAAAAAAAGCGAAAACTAAACAAAACTTAATTTTTTCGTTTATTATGAAATTGTAAACAAATGAAAGCAAAAGAGAGAGAGAAATGAGAAAAAATAATAAATTTATTTAAAAACAAAATCCAATTCAATGTTTACTTACATTTACAGTGAATCTGAAGATAAATATGTTTTCTCTTCTGCAGTCTATCAGTTCTGTTGTCTTTAACTCCAATTCTATTCAAACAACTCTTATATAACGAAAACATCATTTCATTCGAATAGCAATTAAAAGCCCTTATAATAGCGACTCTAAGAGTAGTTCTGTTTGTATTAGTGGTCATCCATTCCGTAGACCGACTGCGCGAACGACTCGAAGGACATCAATGATAATAGACATTGAAGACAGACATTGCGTTAATACCAAAATACCTTCACATTCAACAAATACCAATTAACACCGTTTCCGCTCTTTGAGTACTTTTTATTAGCATTAATCGGATATTGCATTTATGCTCAATAACACTATATCTTGTTTGCAGTTGACATTTGCGTCTCATATGTGTTAAAAGGGACCAAACATTTAGCCATTAATAATGAAAGTAAATTTTTTTCAAGTTTTCTTTTCAGTCACTTTACGCTTTTTTCCCAATGCCTCACTCTCTCGCTTAGTCTACCAATGACTCATTTCAATGTTGAGTTATAGGTGGCTGCGATTCCCTCCTTTTAGATCTGCTCTCTTTTAGAATCATCATGAACACTTTTTTAATGCATTTTTTCTATTTTGAATTTATAGTTTATTTTTTAATTGGGTATAATTTATTTAAGGCTTATTAATTTAGGTTTTATTTTTTTTAATAATTATCCTAGACTTTAATTTTATTTAAGTTTGATTTGTTGTATCAATTTGATTTTTTTTAATTTGTTAATTAAATTTATGCCAAAACTTTATTAAATTTTGCCAGGTACATTATTAAGTTTAATTAACTTTAAATATAATATAAATATTATTTATTTTAAAAATATTCTAATATATAAATTTTATTTAATTATACAAATTAAAATTAAATTTAAACATAATAAATTTAAAAATTGTCATCTTAAAAATAAACAAAAAAAATCTGATTAAAAAAAATTTTTAAAGTAGAAAAGTTACAAAAAAAAAACTTAGTCAGTACATTTAAAACATCCTTCAGGTTTATATAAAAAAATATATTTTATGTAAATTTTTATTAAACAAGTTTTTACTCTTTTTTATAATCATTATTAATATTCTAAAACAGTAATAAAATAAAAATTTAATTAACTTAATTAAATTAAAATAAAAATTTAAATTTTGCTCTAATAATTCAATTTCAATTTTAAATGCAGACAGAAATGACTATAAAATAAATTATTGGGAAAAAATTATTAAGTAAATTATATATAGTAAATTGCAATATCTAAAACATTGCACTTTCAACATGAATCAGAGTTTTGGGAAAATAAAGTAAGTAAGTTGGAACAGTTAAACACTCAGTACTATTCAATAGCCATTTAAATGATAGCAGTAATACAGTTAAGTCTATTTGTCTAATAATGTTAATAAAATTGAATTAAAAATCAGATAAAGTAACATTTATTTGTGTGATTATCGTAAATGTTTATTTAAATAAATTAAAAACAAACCTTTCTTTTATATAATTCAGAATTTAAAAAGAAATCTTGTTACAAAAATAAATGCATTAAAATGTACATTTAACGTCGGGGGACCATCTCCTAAGCGAACCGACAAACAGGAGCGTAAATGTAAATAAATAAAGAATCAAATTAAAGTAAATTGTGCAAATCAAATTAAATTAATATAAATCAGCCAGTCTAACCAACAGAGACAGCGTATAATAAAGCGTTATCAGCCGACACAATTGTGAAAGCAAGATCAAATTAAAGACAAATTGGTTACGCATACGAAACAAAGAGTAAGTAAGAAATAAATAAAAAAATACATACATATAAAAGCACATACAGTTCAGCTCTTAATAAAGAAAATTTTTTAAGAGCAAGCTAAATTAATTAATACAATCAGTTTTAAAGTTTGCATAATAAATTAAAAACCAATTAATTTAATATTAGGGTTAAAAATAATATTGAAAGCGAGATATTGGAAAAAAAATCAGATTTGTTAGGAACGGGTGTCAGACTGTATAACGTACACTAGAGGCAGCATTAGTACAGCAATACTTGATATATCCGTCAACGCAATTAGAGTACGGCCGTCAGCCTTGAAGATTGCGTATTGTATATGCGATTGGAGTGCGTGTAGTGTTGAGACAAATACCGCATGGAATCACATCTCTCACTGCAAACAAGATGGCCGACACGACTAATCCAAGAGCCCGGATCGGGAGTGAGGCTGACCAACTGATGTCGAATCAACTGTCCGCCGCCAATGGCGCCAACGCCGCCAATCCATGGCTTAAGAAGAATTCGGCCAAAAAAGTGAGCAATCGATTGAATAGTTATTTCCATTTAAATGCTTTAACGTATTGACAAACTCTATAGCAATAGCTATAGCACTGAATGAGTGTCTAATTGGGATATAAAACGTGGTTTTCGACCAAAACATATACTCTTTTCTGTTGGATATTTAATTGCGTCGATAGACTCGAAACACTCGTTTCGGAGTCTATTCGACAGATTGTAATTCGATATAAGCAACAGATTTCAGAGCCAACCGAATGGTCTCAAATCGATTCATTTAAATCGAAATCTCAATTAAATTCATACCTTTTTTCGGTTTCATTCATAAGATTTCATAAGGTTTTAGATATTTTTGTATTGTTTTTGTTTTTTTGGCTTTTTGTGAGTCATTAATAATTAACTCATTTTTTGTTTGTTCCTCATTTGACTGCATTGTTTGTGCAAGCTAATTCTGTATTTGTTTATTTGTTTTTTATTTATTTAATTTTTGCTAATTATTAAAAATCTAATATTTTCTCAACGCATATGTCCTTCAAATTAGATATATTTTTCACTCAGTTTTTCGTAGTCTATGTCTATCTCTATATGTTTTTTAAAACTCAAAATTCTCTATACATTTGAAAAGTCATGAAAAATATATTTCAAATTTTTATTTTTATTTAATTTGTTTTTTTCTAATTATTTTTCACTCAAACTCTGTCTCTCTCTAACTCAATGTTTTTTGTGGAAAATAAAAATCTCTTTTCTCTCCCTTTCTCTCTCCCTCTCTGTCTGTCTCTCTCGCTCTCTCCTCTCTCTCTCTCTTCCAAATGTTTGTTAGACTAATGGCAAACGATATTCACATTTAGTTTTAGTTATATTTTGTATTTTTCTCTAATTTCAAACTCCATTTTGTGTGTGATTTAAATTGTTTGCAAAAATTAATTTCGATTTAAACCAACTCATCGATTGTCTGATTGAGTGTTTGTTTAAGACTTTTAATTAATAATTTGTTTATGGATTGAAATGTTAGGCAAATGTCGCGATCACTGATATAACCGATTGGCCGACTCTTACAGAAGTTCACAAAACAGAAGTAATTGATTCGAAGAACACGTTTTGCGATAATTGACTTATGATTTACTAATAACTGTTTTATCTCTTTTTTGTCTGATATTGTCCTCCCGTTTAGACCATAAAACGGAATTCAAACGCTGACGACAGCATTAATAGCGATTCGGTTCCGGCCTCAGGTGAGCCACCAGTGCCTTCAAACCCCTCAACGCCTAACAAATTAGCCAATAATCACATTCACGACTCGACGCCGCCATCAGTCAACTCGATGTCATCACTAAATCATTTCAATTCGAATTCGATTCGCGACGGCTCTCATACATCTCAACCCCAGTCCTCCCTCGACGACGAGGACTCGGCTAAAGAGAACTTTGATCGCGAGGGACACTCGTCCGGACCCGGAACTGACTCAACCACTACTACACCCAAATCTGCCAAAAAGAAAGGTATTTAAGAATTTTATTTCCATTTTTTCGACTCTTTTTCTGTTTGTTTCGCAAGTCTTGAATAGTATTCGTTTCAATGATTAGATGAAACGATTGAAACATTTGATTATTTTTAAGCCTCCAATGGCTGCGAGTTTTGTAATTTATTTCGCTTTTAGTAATAATTATTACATATTTTTTTGTTGTCTCTTAACTCGATTTTGAGTTTAATATCGATTAGTATTTAAATTTATTTCGATATTTAGTTCAACGAAATGTCTTTCCTTTAATATAACACTTTCTAATCGATTGTCTTTTATATTAACTCTTGATTTGAATAATTTTTTTCTGGATTTTCCGAATGTTTTACTTTTTATTAATGTAATTATTTCCTTGTCTTTACCTGTCCTGGAGTTGTCGGTTGAGTACAAGACATGACAACAAGAGTTTGCATATAATTAAAAGTGTTTTTAACTAAATTATAACATTTTATTATCGCAAATGATATAATTTGAATATAAGTTTTTACAGATGTCTTCATTAGTACCGGTTTCTGCGCTTTTTGTTTTGACCCAATTATTATTCTATATCCCAATCCTTGGAATTGCTTGAATTTTTTGCTACAAATCTCACTATATTTTGTCTCTCATATTATTCCATTTTATCACTTGCTTTCGATATATTATATGCGAGAAAAACGGCTTTTGATTTATGTCTTACTTTTCCCAAACCTTAAAATAAAGTTACATTTGAATTGATTGCTTCGTAAAGCGATTTATATAAGTTTTTCTATTTTTAATCTTTATTTTATTTCGTATAGTTTTTTAATTTTCAATTCTTGTGACAAATTTTTACTCTTGAAGTTAATAATAGCTATACTTTTCCTTTTGTTTTCTATACATTCCAAATGGATTTAAGACATATTTTTGAACCCATTTTTGCATTTCAAGTACTTCAAACACTTTGTCCGATGTTTTTCGATATAATTGCATTAAAATAAATGCCAATAATTGTCTCTAAATGTCACTTAAGTTATGCTAATTTATATCACTTTTAAAATGCTCTTAAATTAGCAGAACTTTATATAAAATGGTTTTGAAAAATGGTTTCTCAGAATTATTTTGAGAAAATTGCAAAACTGGAGATAAATATATATTTTATTATTTTTTTCAAAGTAAAACATTTTGTATTTTCGTTTAAACATTTCAATTCTCAGCTAATTTAGTCTAACTTAGCATGCTAAGCAGATTATGAGAATATTCTTAATCTGGGCACAGGTGTAAATAATTTCCCGGATTCTATTTGTCCGATATCTGCTCGAAAGTGATAAAAATTACAAAATACTGTATTTTGTCGTCTCTGGCAGTAAAGGAAAGCCAAAAACCTGTTATTCTGTTGAAACACATTTTTCGACAAAACACGTGTGTATTCACTGATTTGAGTGTCTGCTAAACGTAATGTAGTTTTTGCACTAATATTAGTTGAAATACAATAATTGTTTTCAATTATATTTAAACATTTAACGTTTAGATTAATTATTAATATTAATAATTTAATTAAAATAATTAATTTTGTCAATTAATTGGGTGTTTAGGTCCGAAAAAATGGGTACCCCTTGAGATCGGACCTCCGCCTCAATCGAAACCTCATCGAAGTAAAAGCTCTGCCAGTGCTCGTGAACGGCATGAAGAGGCCCGGGAGCGACACCACAGAGACCGTCCGTCTGAGCGGCGCCGCGAGAGACGCGAAGACCGTTACGACTATCACTCATCCGGTGCTGAGAATTATCACTCAGACGATCACTCGAAGAGTCATCGAAACCAAGACCACGACAGCTCTGGATCTGCTCATTACGACAACCGACACACGGGCTCCGGAAGTCGCAGAGGTCGTGGCCGGGGTGTGCGCGGAGGGCGTACTTTCAAGAGCGGAGACGTTCAGCGGTCGCGCTCTCAGACGGACCAACATCACGACGACTACCCGACGGACATTGCCTTCTATGTGGACTACTCGCCCGTAGACCTGACCGGCATTCAAGTGACGCCATTCATCGGTCCGTTCTATTTCAACAATTCATATCTGGGTTTAGACACCGAAACCCTTAAGGACTACATTAAGAAACAGATTGAGTATTACTTCAGCGATGAGAACCTTCAACGAGACTTCTTCTTACGGCGCAAAATGGACGCCCAGGGCGCTCTGCCCATCAGTCTCATTGCGTCCTTCCATAGGGTGCAGGCGCTCACCCAAGACGTTCAGATGGTTATCGACGCTCTCACCGATTCCACTGCAGTCGAGATTATCGATGGAATCAAAGTGCGGGCGCGGGTCGACCCGGAAAAGTGGCCACTTGTAAGCACCCATTGATTTACTGTTTGATTGTAATTGAGAATAATTGCCATTTGCTTTGAATAGAGCGATAGTTTGAACGCAGCCGCTGCCGGCCTCCACGCAAACGTTCCCGCTTTCATTCCCGGCCAACCCTATGGCTACGGCTATGGTTACGGAGATCGAAGTGCTTATGGAGAAGAGGGCGGTAATGATGCAGACAATGAAGCCGACAATGAAGACAATCGGAATGAGAGCGCAAAGAGCTTAACCAATAATACAAAAGATGATGAAAAATCAAATGGTATTTGAATTGAGTTTTTGTTGGTTTTGTTTTTTGATTAAATTGTTGTTTGAATTATCTGATGAAACGATTGGAATTACCGTTTGATTTAAATGATACAAACCTCCGATTGGCTGCTGTTTTACTTCTGATATCTAGTTTATACATATTTTGATGTAGTTTTTGACATTAAAATTGTTTTTAGTATAATATCAAATGTTTGATACCATTTGTCTCCAGATTCGTACAATCCTAAGGGACCAGTGATTCCTAGTTCTCATGAATCGTCAGCCGGAGAGTCCTCATCTCCTGTACCGCTCAATGAAACGACTCAACCCGAGACTGACAGTCCTAATGAAGACGTGCCATCAAACCAGCCTAAAGAGGCCGGAAACGTGTCGAGAAGTTTAGAGCAAAAGTCGGTACAAAACGGGCTTTCGATGAATCATAAGCCAAATGACGTAAAGACTGAGTGGAAAGAAGTCAAATCCAAAAAGTTTAAAACCCGTTCCAAACAGTCGGCGCACGAGTACTCACATGACAGACACGACAGTGTCGGCTCCGGCTATCGACTCAAAAACGCTGGCTCTTCGGTCGCCGATGAGCTGGCCTTCCAGTTCGACGAAGACTTAAACTCGAATCAGTTCACAAGTGGTCGCAAAAACCAGTTCACGTCGTGGACGGACGAGGACTCGGATTACGAGATAAGTGACAACGAGTTGGCGCAGATTATTGTCGTCACACAGTCTATGACCTCATCCAGAGTCAAACACGAGGGCTATGACAGGACTGGCGACTGGACTACGAGAGTCAAGTTGACTCAGGAGTTGTCGAAAGTCATAAACGACGGGCTTTTCTATTACGAACAAGACTTGTGGGGAGTTGTCGACAAACTCGACTCAAAGCCGCACAAAACGGTTGAGTTGATATCACAGGAGGCGTTCGAAAAGTATGCGCCCCATAGGGCACAGAAAATCAAAGGCCAACCGCCGCCGCCTCCACCCCCACCAACCTATGAGGACGAGTCGTATTTGGAAAAACACGCTTCGGGTGAGCTTTGGTTCCCTTTGTTTGTTGGTTCGGGTGTTTCGATTCGAACTCTCGATTATATTGTCTTTAGTTTGAATTAAGTGATGAAACGATTGGAATTACCGTTTGATTCGAATGATACAAACCTCCGATTGGCTGCTGTTTTACTTCTGATTATTTATTGCTTTATATTAACAATGATTTCGATTTAATTTTAGCTCAATTTTGAATATATTTAGCGAATGTATGAATAATTTGATTGAGATTTAGCGTAAGTTTAATTGAGATCTAATTAAATTGTTGTTAATATAGAGTTGAAATCGAATTAAATATCGCATTGAATACAAAGTCGAATATTGTAGTGATGTCTGAATTATCGCACCGATAGGTTCTCCGAATTCGATATCCGCTCCCATATCAGCACCAGAGCCGCGGACACCGAAGACTCCACGCGTAAAGTCTCCGATATCTGACCCGCGTTTCTATCCGGCACCTGAACCACAACTGGTCGAAAGGGGAACGCCTCGTAAGCAAAAGACGAAGTACTCTTCCAACCCCCCTATCGAGCACCACGTAGGCTGGGTGATCGACTCACGCCAACACGTAGTTCACGCCTCCATCGACTCATCAGCTGACACGACCTTCGCCGCTGTCACCTCTCAAATGTCTACTAGTCTGGGCTCAACCCCTCAATCACTGCCATCGTTCGAACACCCGTCCCATTCACTTCTCAAAGAGAACGGTTTCACACAATTGGTTTACCATAAGTATAGGTCCCGTTGTCTCAAAGACAGGAAACTGAAAGGTTTGCATAATTTGTCGATTTGATTGGTAATTGTTTAGTTCTAACCACTTGTCTGCCGGTGCCGTTGCTGTAGGTGTGGGTCAAAGTCAAGAAATGAATACACTCTTCAGATTCTGGTCTTTCTTCTTGAGAGAGCACTTCAATAGACGAATGTATGAGGAGTTTGTGGGAACGGCCAACGAGGACGCGAAGGCCGGCTACCGGTACGGCTTGGAGTGTCTCTTCAGGTTCTATTCCTATGGTCTCGAAAAACACTTCCGACAGGACTTGTTTGAGGACTTCCAGACCGAGACCATCAAAGACCTTCAGTCAGGTATTACTAACTTATTATTAACACAATTTGTGTTTAGTTTTGTCTTCGAAATCCATTCGACTTTTACTGTCATTTAATTCTAATTATTTGATTGTTTACGGAATGAATGGTATATTAAATCTGTACTAAAAACCTGTTAATAATTCAACCTTAAACTCACTCACGTGTTAATGGTTGGCCGCAACTCGTTTACAAATTAATTAATCGAAACATTTCTCTTTTTTCCTCCCAATCCTCTCTGTCTCTCGACTTTTTTAGGCGAATTGTATGGTTTGGAAAAATTTTGGGCTTTCCGTAAATATTATAAAAACACTTCAGCCCTAGAAATAAATGCATTTCTTCGCGAAAAACTGGACGACTATAAGACTGTCGACGACTTCAGATTAGATGTAAACACAGTTTTGTTGAATTGATTAATATTTGACATAATATTTGATTAATTGATTGATTTATTTGTCTGTTTGTATTAAAGGCCGATACCATTGCTCAACGCGAATGCGAAACTCAAAACAAAAGAGAAGAATACTATAAATCTCGTCATAAAGACCTTAAAGGAAAGGATAGTTTAAGAGAATCTTCTGGTAATAAAAGTGATATAAGTTTACGACATAATAAGGGCAGCACTAGTGCTACTACGACGACGACGACCACTGCCGGTGCTGATAGAGTGCCGGTGCCGCACCACAAGCGTAGGAGTAATCACGAGAGAGACCGCGACCGGCACTGGACGGACAAACAGCGGACAACGGGTGCTTCCGCGCCGGCGGACAAGGCTTCAGATGAAACGACCAAAAGTGATAGAACCAGTCATAAGACGACTGACCGTCAAAGACGTCAACCCCAGCAGAGACTCTGAAGTACTCTTTTTTAGATATAATTTTTTTTCTAATTATTGACCGCTTTTTATGATTAGTGTTTATACAGTATATTACAGTATATGCAAAAACATTGAGCAAAAGGTTTTGTTCGAAAAACAGCAAAAATCTATATTTAAAAGTGAAGTTTCGAAACAAATTATTAGTTTTTTTCAAATTTCGGGTTAAAAGTTCCGTAGAATTAATTATTATTACATAATAACTCTTTTTTCCGATTGTAAACTATAATCGAATTGAATATATATTTTTGTTTTTGAGTTTTTCATTATTTTTTAGACTAATCTCAAAGCGCTTTAGACTTTAAAATATCAGAAAATTATTTAATGAGATTTGTTGTCAATTTTTAAATCAAATCTTATTTTAATGTCTTTTGTAAAAAGAGTTTATTATTCGAAAACAATATTTCTTTTTCTGCAGAGAGTGTGTGATAACAAACAATTAAAAACAAATTTATTATATAATTACAAAATAGCTTTTCATCAAATTCTAAGCAATTCTTCTTTTTCTCTCTTTTTATGTCAAAATCAATTCATTTATTAATTATATATTTTTTTCTCTAATTCAGTCGTTTTTTCTCTTTATTTAAAAGATTGAAATATTTGAATAATTTTTTGGGAAAAGAGTTTATTTTTTTCCTCTTTTTTCTCTATCTTTTTAATCAGCTTTTTATTGATCATTAATTGAATTTTTATTATAAATTAATATTTGAATTATTATTATATTATTATTAATTTTTTTGCTTATAATTATTGATTATATGATTTGACTTTTTTTTTGAATTTATTTGAATAATGTTTTGCCGGCTTTATATATATTATATATAAATATTTATATTAATTAATTTGATTAAAGTGGCGCTCAGTTCTTGAGCTCTAATCCCAGGGCTCTCACACACATATATAAACACAAAAACTTTGTCCAAATATTTTGTGTCATTTTTTTACTGCTCTGCTCTGAGCCCTGAATGAAGAAAATTCTGTTTTTTCATATATTATATATAATTCAAAACAAAGATTAATTACAGATTAACTAATTTTTCTACATATTTGACAAATATATTAAAATATAATATTTTTTAAACTCAATAATAACTATATTCTCTGATTGAAAAAAACAAATCTGAATACAAAGGCAAAACATTTTAATAATACAGAAGACTATACATAAAAAACTTATAAATATATCGATTGTCTCTAAAAAACAAATTGATTTTTGTTTTTTAAATTATTCAAATCTATGATTAAAATACTGTTTATATATTATATTTGATTTTCCGAATTTACGCGTTGTTAGAATGAATTTTTTTCTCGATTTGTTGTATAAATTGAATAATTTTTTTTTCATTTAGGATTTAGTCCTCATTTAATGTTTTTTTTTATATATACTCTCTATTGACCACTAATATCGAAGCGCCTGAAGAACCGGTTGATATGATATGCAAAGAACTGAAACTTTTTTTTGTCTTTTTTTTCTTACGTCTAATAAGTTTATGTATATTTGGTTTGATTTGAAGTTGAAATTAAACTTTTTTTTTTACAATACTTTTCGCAAGACTCTAATTATAGGATTTATAAATTTAATACAAAATAACTATTTATTTATTTAATTGAAATGAAATTTAATTCAAATTTTTTTGTTTTTCGATTTTGTCCTCTTTTTTTTGTTGCGATTAGTTTGCAGTTATTTGTCTGATGATTGAAACCAAAAATTAATTTTTTTTATTTTAATTCCGTTTTTCTGAAGAATAAATGCATTAATTTATATATTAAACAATTCATATTGTTTTGCGAAAACTAATTTCAATTTTGTTTCATTTCAATTGACTAATACTTTTTTTGTCGATAATCTAATAATAAATTTTTGCTCACATTATATGATATATTGTTTTTTTGAATTGTATTGTAGATTACATTACAAAAAGTGGCGACAATTTGATTGTCTATTGCTTTGATTTTAGTGTTCAATATGTGTTACTGTTCCAGAGCGCCGGACGCTGTGTCCCGGGCTTGCTCACTGTGTGGAGCAGTTTATAATTTATTGTATATTATTTACAAAAAATAATTACTAGTTTGTTTTTTTCTGTTTATTTTTAGGGGAATATTATTTTGATTTAATTTTTTTTGATTATAATTTAGACGAAAAAATATTTTAAAATTAAAAAAAAGAAAAAAATATTTGTAAAACAAAATATAGTTAAAAAATATGTTAAAATGTTATAATAATTTTAGGTTCACATCATGTCTTTATTTGGGGTATAATTATAAATATAAATTGAATAAAATTAATAAAAAAATAAATTAAAAAACTTAAAATAAAAATCATATTTTGATTTAATTAACTTCTTATTTAAACAAATTGTAACTTGTATACTTAAGAAGCAAATGTCGGAAAATTTATGGTTATATCGTAGGTAATTGAGGTTCGAATTGTTGAGAAATAATTGTAATTTAATGTTAATTATTGTAAATTAATATTTATACAGAATTTTATAGTTTTACTGATAATTTGAAAGTTTTAATTAAAATAGTTAATGAAGTTATGATTAGACAGATTTTGAGAATAAAATTTTGAAATAAAGGCTTATATAAAAGATTTCATTAGTATGCTTGACAATTACTTAATTAGTTTAAACGTGCAAGGCAAAACCTGATGATCAGTTTATTTAAAGGAATATTTCGAGATAATTGATGACAATTGAATGATTGGCTAAATATAATATAAAGAGATTGAGAAATAGAACTTTTTTGCTTTCACTTATGGGTTAAGAATAGTCTGTCGATTAATGAATTAATACCAATCGAAATATGTGTCAATATTTATCAAACAATTGAAAAGTTTTTGAGTGTTTGATAAACATTGAAAAGTATTAAATTGAGTGAAAAATACCTGATTTTTCTGGTTTTCAAATTCAGATTTTTATTAATTATCAATTCATGATAAGAGATGGCGATAGATTAGCACTGCATTTAGGAAACTGTATTGATCTTGAACTTTTTTGCAATTAATCAAATTTATAACAATTATTGTGTTTTTGAAAGACTATTATAATAATCTTGTTTAATTGAATTAAAAGGTAGCAAAATTGTTTCGACATATTTCAATATGTATTAGATATAATGGTATCATGCTGATATATTTCTCAACATAAAATAGTTAACAATTTATATTAATAAATATTTTTAGAGATTTCTTAAAATTTTAGATTAAAGGGAAGAATAGAATATAATTAGAAGTAAATAATTATTTTATATTCTTATATAAAATCTTTATTAAATAAATCGGTTTAGACTCTACCATAAAGAGTCTAATGCCTGTGCCTATAGAGTGAGCGCCGGAGGCTCTACGCTCCTAACGAGTAAGCAGTGGAACATGAATAGGCAAAACGTGCCCACATTGGCACAAATCATTAAACTACTTGTGCCGGCGCCCAACGTATAGGGCCAGACATATATACACCGGTGACACATATGCCGGCAGTTACTACTGTGTAGTTCTCATATCTGTAATACTGTTTCGCTAACTGTAGACAAGAGAACAGTACAAAACACCCACCGATTCAGGCCTTCCAGTCTAACTACACCCAACACTAAATACCATTAAATGTCTCGTTTAGTCATTGATATACCAAATATGAGACGAGATATAAAAGTTTAGTTGAATTACAAGAAATTCCGCAAAAAATCGATTCAAATCTCGACTCAAAACCAAATGTTAATTGCAGTGAAAAAATGGTTTGAATTTAATCAATCGATTAGTTATTAATTATTCAATACATGGCTATATGTCTCTGACTTTTTAATTAAAAACTATTTCAATATTTATATCAAATGAAATGTCAGATAAAATGAGAAAAAACAGAAAAATAATTTTTGTTTTTCATAATTAACATCAGAATTGAGTCGAACCTGAGGTGAATACACATCTGGAGTTAGGCATCAATACTAACACACTTTAGAGACACTAATATTAACCCAAATTAACTCATTTTGGATAATAAATAAATTGGAAAAAAATACGAATTTGTTTTAAAAGTATTTATTTAAAAAATAAAATTAATTTCGAGAAATTGAAAAAAATTTATATTTGGTTTTAATAATATCATAAAAATTGGAATCGAATTATATATTTAGAGACAAAAAAATGAAAAACAAATAAAGGAATTCATTCTCTCAGACGACTAATCAATATTGAATATTAAGTTTTTAAATATATAATTACAAAACGTATTAATCGTTTGCTAATCGAAAATTGGATACAAGTATTCATAAGAAATACTAATAAAATACTAAATTAATTATAATTTAATTCGAACTCAAGTTTAGAGTTCTTTCGAATGTTTTGAACCACAGAATAGAAGCAAAAGAAATAAGTTTTGAATTTAGAGTTTGAAATACATTAAGTGTTTCGAATGAGTTGTGGAATAATAGTTACAGTAATTGTATAGAAAGAGTGGTTAAGCGTTTAGAAGCACTTTCTGTGGACAATGGAGGGCCCGGACTCGTCGTACTCTTGTTTACTGATCCACATCTGTTGGAATGTCGAGAGAGAGGCCAGGATTGAGCCGCCGATCCAAACCGAGTATTTGCGTTCAGGCGGTGCTATGATCTTAATCTTCATTGTCGACGGGGCCAGTGCTGTGATCTCTTTCTGCATTCGGTCCGCAATACCTGTGCCGACACACAACACATTCAATGTTAATACAATCAAAACAAATTATGAGCACAAATAGGTTTGGATGCATACCCGGGTACATAGTGGTGCCGCCCGAGAGCACAGTGTTGGCGTACAAGTCCTTACGGATATCTACGTCGCACTTCATAATCGAGTTATATGTCGTCTCGTGAATACCGCACGACTCCATTCCGAGGAACGACGGCTGGAACAGCGCTTCCGGACACCTGAACCGCTCGTTGCCAATAGTGATAACCTGTCCGTCGGGTAATTCATATGACTTCTCGAGGGACGAGGAGGAGGCGGCGGTCGCCATCTCCTGTTCGAAGTCAAGGGCCACATAACACAACTTCTCTTTGATGTCTCTCACGATCTCGCGCTCGGCTGTAGTGGTGAACGAATATCCCCTTTCGGTCAGGATTTTCATCAAATAGTCAGTTAAGTCACGTCCGGCCAAATCGAGTCGAAGGATGGCGTGCGGGAGAGCATAGCCCTCATAGATCGGCACTGTATGGGACACACCGTCGCCGGAGTCCAACACAATACCGGTCGTACGACCCGAGGCGTACAGTGACAGCACCGCCTGAATGGCCACATACATGGCCGGAGTGTTGAAGGTCTCGAACATAATCTGCAATTTGCGAACATTTTGTTAATTCGAATAACAATTCGATTCAATTCAAGAGAATAAAGATTATGAGAGAAAGAAGTGAATGAATGAAAACTAAGCATTAGTTCAGAAATTTGGGTCAAATTTTCAATTCAATCGAATAATGAGTTTATTCGTGAAATGAGTTCAACATTTAGTGAAGAATATTAATTAAAGCATAGATTCGATGGTTATCTCAAACGCCTAATGAGCGCAACAGCACTACTAAACACATGTGTATAGATAGCCGATGACATGGGGCCGCATACCTGAGTCATCTTCTCTCGATTGGCCTTCGGGTTGAGGGGGGCTTCGGTGAGGAGAACCGGGTGCTCTTCGGGAGCAACACGTAGTTCATTGTAGAAGGTGTGGTGCCATATCTTCTCCATGTCGTCCCAATTGGTCACAATCCCGTGCTCTATCGGGTACTTCAGAGTCAGAATACCTCTCTTACTCTGGGCCTCATCGCCGACGTACGAGTCCTTCTGACCCATACCAACCATAACGCCCTAACCGACAGAATAGCCATTTGTTTAATATTAATACAATTATTCAATTATTTCAATCGCTTTTATTCATTAATCCATCAAAAACTGGTTCACAACTCATACGACTACAGGAGCTCTGAATCAAATCTTAATTTCAAATATTATCTAAAATATTATTCAATACTAAAAATGTATTAAAAAATATTTTATATAATTAAGTGATTCATAACTTAGTTTATTTCGAAATAAATGGGAGTATAAGCTGAAGGTCTGATATAGTCTGACTCATAATCTAAATATGATATTAGTATTGATAAACATTTACTCAATTAAGAGTAATATATAAAAAACAAAAATCTAAATAAGTATTGAATCAAAAATAGAGCAAAAAATATATTTAAAAAACAAGTGTTTAATAGGCATTGAAAGAGTGACTCAAATGAGAAAAACAATATCTAATCACAAAAATTGAGTTTAGCTGTGAATCGGGTTTTGAAAAAATAGCTATAATTTAGCGATTCGTGAGAATCGGTTGTCAACGCACCTGATGTCGGGGCCGACCGACTATCGATGGGAAGACAGCTCTGGGCGCGTCGTCGCCGGCAAAGCCTGCCTTACACATACCGGAGCCGTTGTCGATGACCAGTGCCGCCACGTCGTCGTCACACATATTGGTTTATTTGGGTTTCGGTTTTAGTACTATATTTAGTAATTCAAACAATGCTTTCAATTAAATCAATCGATTATATCATTTAATTAATACTACAATCAATTCAAACACGATTTGCATTCGCCTCTAAAGCCTACAAACGGTTTGACAGTTAAGGGTTGGCACAGAAAATGGCGGAAATGGAGGATCTCTTCACGCATTCACTCATCAATTATTGGCTCAAAAATTGATTTTTTAGTTTTCTTTTGTTTCGAATCTTTTATTCTAACATCAATTGCATTGATATTCAAACAAACGGTTTATTTGATTCGGAAAAAGCTTTTAATATTAAGATTAAGAGCTTTTGGTATTTGTTTGGATAAATAAATTCAAAGTTTGTTGAAATCGATCGAAAAGTGGTTTGGATTTCAGTTTCAAACAATGAATTTGAGCAGAAAATGCAGTTTTGAATTCAGTGTCATTTCAATTGATTGGAATTATGAAAATTGTGTTAAGACTTACCGAAAATAATTGAATAGATTGAGTGTTAATGCGAACAAACGATGCGTTCGAACAATACGTTTAATAAATAGCGAATGAGTTTGCAGTGAATGAGTGGTTAAGAACTCGAGAACCGAATGAGTCGTCGATTGAGAGCCGAATGAATTGAATGAATGCAGTAATTGAACTGTAATTTCAACCCAAACACTCACTCACTATAGTCAGTCGTGTTGGGCTTCGACGCCTCTCATTGGCTCGTTTTGTCGGCGTCTGACGTCACCACTAGCAAAATTCATGTCCATATATGGACATAGATTTTACGAATGCTTTCCCCAATCAATGAGTATTACTCGTAGTTCTCAGCCAATCAGAGTCCAGCTTTTCGCTCACATGTCAACCAATCGCCAGTTTTGGGTTTTTATTCAAAATCTAACTAAAGTTTGATTTTCCTCTTCAAATAAATTCCCAAAAACTATGCATTAATAGTATTTATTTTCCTATCAATAGTGAAATGTTGAAATTTCAATTATTTCTGGAATGCAGGCATTTATTGATTAGCATGTTTGTTTTTAAGTCTCATTGGTATTTTTTCTTGTTTTTCTAATAAACACCTTTTTATCATCTCTGCTAATGTTTGCATATTATTTATGGGAAAAATGTTTTTAATTTATCTGAAAAGTAGATTAACAGTTCATAAAATTTTTGATTTTTAATTTATTTGGATTACAATGTATTCGATTGTATGGTAGTGTAAAAAATAGGTTGAGTTGAAATTTTTTTTCGTATTAGGAGATGCAGTGCTAAAAGTGTTTGATTTATTTGACAATTAATTTATACACACATGCTTAATGCACTCAATATATGACTATGTACAGTTTAAATTAAATACACAGTGCTAATTTGATTTATGCATTGAGACATTTTTGTACAACAAATTAAGTTTTGTTATATAAATTAACTTTTTTTTAATGTAGAGTACATTTTATTTTTCGTTATAAATTTGAAAACTTTTTAAGTAATTTAATGCAAATAATGAAAACTTTTCTGCAATAGAATTATAATGAATAAAATATTTATAAATAATTGAATGAATCAGAGATTCCGATTTTGTTTTTATTTATGCTGTTTTAGAAACCAATTTCTTATTAATTATGAAGTCTTGAAATATTCTTCTCATTATTTAATATAATATCAAAAACAATTAATCTATGCCTGGATTTAGTTGTATTAGTCATGAGATTACGTCATAGACACCCTTAGACTCATCTTAAGACACTTACTGTGCGTTTGAGAACTGGTAAAAAAGTTGAAATAAACTATTCTGGCCTTCAATTAGTGTTTGACTGAATTTAATTAAGCAGTTCAGTCAGTCATTCATTCATACAGTTGTTATTTACTTTTTATTTTGCATTAAATTCTTATTTACTTTATAGTCGTGTTTAGTATATATTCGATGAGTTAATCGATTTCGAAAACACATTAACAAATCGCATAACTCTAGTAATTAGCAGAAAAAATATAATAATTTTGTATTTAATAGTCGTGAGGACTATGAGCCCAGTTTAAGGGCACAGTTAGCTTTTCTGAATTGTGTGTCAAATACACTTGTTCATTAGTCTAATGAAACGAAATTTTAATTTTTTATAATACAAATAATTAATAACCGATGTTTCAAGCGTTGAATAAAAGTATATAATTTTCTATTATCTAAAAACAGATAAAACAAACAAAAAAAAGTTAAACTATTTTTATTCAAAACTAAACCATTTGTTGAATACAGTATTTAATATTGTATTCTAAAAGAAAACAAAAAAAAAGATTTACTGTTTTGTTATATTAATTTATTTTAATATTAGTGCAAAAACTTCTAATAAATATTAATTTACGTTTAAATGCATAATAATTATATGAAATTACATTTTTGACGATACAATGTGAAACCAAATATATTATTCCTTAATCTCGAATGCATTCATCATTTTATGTCTTAAAGCATTGAACTTGAAAATAGAAAAAAGAGTTTTTATATATGATATACTAAACAAAAAAAATTTAATGATTTTTTTCGGTTAGGCTTTTATGAAAACAATTTTTTCCGACTGGTGAAATGGTTTTGTTTCTATAGTATCATTAAATTCTTGTTACATTAACCTTCAAAATATATAAATCGCTTTAAGGGCTCTTTTTGGGCTATAGTAGTGATGTGTGCTTTTTATGGCCCCAAGAAAAATGATCGCATTGTATGTGTTTTGATTAGTGTTGTTAATTTTGTTATTGTTATTTTTTGTCAATATTTGTAATTAAAATAATTGACAATTTTATTATAACATTTTAAGACTTAATTGATTGTTACAATAATTAAGAAATTTTAGCATTTATAATTATTCTTATAATTCCAAGTTTTTATTTTATATGTAAAACTAGATAAAATTTTATTATTATTACAGTATTAATTTGGTGCTATTTTTAAATTTTAAAATAAAATAATAATAATTAATTAATACACGCTATTTTTAAATTTTTAATTATTTTACAAAATTTTTGTTAATTTTCAGTAATCTTAAAAAAAATAAATTTACAACCCTAGTTTACATTTAATAAGTTTTATGTAGATATAGTCAAACGGTGCGGCCGAGGATTTACGGGTTGGCCAAACAAATTATCGGCTCAATCATGCGATAGATTATATCTGATTTTTTACGTCTTATATATTATTATTTTTTTGATACAATTTTTGTTTTTTTTGCCGATAAGATACAAAAAATAGTTCACTTCAAAAAAGTTCAAAATTTATGTTAAATCAGTTTTTTTATGTTAAGTAAGTTTTTGTTTAGAAACTAAAACTTTATTTTTACTCCAAAAATAAACAACAATTTGATAATAGAGAACATTATTTTCAACAACTCTTTCTACACTTGTTTTTATTTAGATTTTTATTTTATTTTAAAAATTAATTCTTTTATAAATAATAACTAATTTAAATATTTTTTGTATGAAAAAATGCTTTAACATGTTTGACACGGATTTTATTCTTTTGATTATATTTTAAAAGTATTTTTAAACATTTTTCAATTATTTTTAATCTTGCTTACAGCGCAAATTTTTTTTTAGTTTTATAAATTATAATTAAAATTTTACTAATTTAAGAAATTAGAGTAAAATTAATGTGAAATAAAAAATAAAATATTTGCAAAGAATTACAAAATTTTATTGCAATTTAATATGCTTATCATATTAATACTGTATTAATGCAAACAATATACTGTACAATATTTGATACTAAAGTACATTGTCTTATCAACTAAAATAATTTATACCAGGTAATAGTTATTTATCTTATTTGTCACTCAATCTATTGAATTCATTGAATTACAATACAATACATAATTGTTTGGTCGCGTCATTGAGACTATATTTTATAATAAATTCTTTTAGTTATCGCAAAATATTTTGGCAAAACTTTTCTAACACTTTAGATAAATCGCGTGGTTATGAAAGGATAGGCTATAAAAAATTCTTATCAAACAAATATCTCTTAGAATTATAACAATTATTAAGAATCAGATATTGTTTCAAAAAGTTAAATTCACTTCATATCTGATGTCTTGTGCAAAGGAAACGCAATTACAGTATATTTAAACTAATATTAATTATCCGTTATTTTACGCTAAATATATATTTTTTTAATATAGCGTTAACAAAACATAAGAGTTGGTCGAAAAGATCCCGTTTTAATCGAATACTTATACAGCATTTTGCAAATGCTAATCGCGAGGTAGTAGCTGTCTATCGCGTCTTAGTAAATAAAAATCGCGTTTGTGAT